>JAYMFT010250638.1:0-10909 GCA_038088735.1 Panulirus argus
ACACACACACACACATATATATATATATATATATATATATATATATATATATATATATATATATATATATATATCAGCCTAAGCCAGGTATCCCATTTATCGACCATCCCCTAGGCAAGATGAACAGCTGGACTGACTGTGGGCCGACTGTCGCCAAAAGAATTCGAACCAATACAGGATCAGCCCAGGGCGGCCCCTTCAATGCGTCCAAGTGTACTAATAACACACTTGGTTCCACAGCTTGAAGTCTTGAAACAATATGACTGTGAAGGCGATGGCGAGGCCTATACAGCGTTGGGTAACTAACTTTAATGTTCCTTGTATTCCGGTATTTTGAATGTTGATGGCTGGCTTGTTCTCCCTAATGTAAAGGGCTGTGGGTACTGGTACATTTTGGATGTTGTTGTATTTTCTTAAAACATTCTTGTGGTTTCTCATATCCTTGTGGTTTTTTGATAACATCCTTGTGGTTTCTAATATTCTTGTGGTTTTTTTAACATCCTTGTGGGTTCTCATATCCTTGTGGTGTCTTAACATCATTGTGGTTTCTCATATCCTTGTGATTTCTAATATCCTTGTGGATTCATAACATCCTTTTGGTTTCTAATATCCTTGTGGTTTCGATCCTTGTACATGAACTGTCATGTCTATGCCCAGTTACGTGCAAGTCACATCATGGTGTTCTGCAGTGTGCAACATTTAGTTGCAAGTTGCACATTTCAGGTTATAAAAAAAAAAATGTGAATCGGTGTTTAAAAACAGCCATAAAACACCTGACATAAAACCGACCCAACAGACCTGTACCTCCACACAGGCCTCACCCTAAGTGTTCCACCTACCAACACGGCACTTCAGGATTTTGAGGGGGAGCCACTGAGAGCATGCCTAAGTCCCCTGCCCCAGCACCACACTCCTGCAGTTCGAGTCGTGATAAAGAAAATGCACCACACCTCGTGCACGAGCGCTAAATATCCTCTCAGGAAAAAGTCTAGGGTCTGGTACCGTTCCCCCAGACAGCCTGGCACTGACTCGCATTGCCCCACTCCACAAAGGTGAGAAGCCAAATAAGTCTCAAGAGACCGTTGGACCGACAGCAATAACATCGTACATTATCAAAGTCTTTGAGACTCTCAAGAGGTAAATCTGACTGACTCTATGGAACTGAACGATGTACATGAGCCAGGACACACTAGCCTACACCACACTGTAGCTACACCAGCAGCAGACCACCAGCCTACGTCTGACTACAATAACCCGATTCTATACGTCCAAGCAGTGATTAACTAAAGTGTTAGGGGATAAGTCCTCGCCCTCTGAGGAGTAACTCTTTTATTGGTTTAGCGCGGCCCGGCAGCGGCTGGCAGCGGCCTGGGATCATCTTAAAGACGACCTCCGTCAGCCACCAGGCCCAGGCTGACACCCGTCTCCCTCAGGGCCCTCTCCGTCAGCCAGCTGCAAGCTGGAACCTCCCTCCCTAACAGCCCTCCGTCGTCCACGTCCAAGTTGACACCTTCCTTCCCTGAGGCCTCTGTCGACCAGGACCAAGCTGACACCTCCCTCCCTCCCTAGAGGCGTCTGTCAACCAGTTTCAGGCGAAGGAATTATTTCCACCAACATATATATATAACAAATGTAGTCTTCGTGGCGTCTTATAACCCAACGGCCCCGGCTGGGACCAGGCTGTTGGGTTGGGTCACTGGTCGACCAAGTTGTTGGAAGACGCAGCCTGCAGGCCCACAACCTGACTGGTCTGACCCACTCTGTAAATACTCCTCCGGGACTGATATACGAAGTCAGTACTATCGGTCCATAGTTCTGTGGAGCTGTTTCGTGGAGTGGGGCGATGTGAATCAGTTTCAGACTCTGGGACGATACCAGAATCAAAACATTTTCTCCAGTGGATATTCAGTATTCGTGCAAAAGGTATTTCCGAGTCAGGGTACATGGTAATGCCCTCAATGGTCCTCACAAACTTCTGTAGTGAGGTGGTGACATGAGTAACCCTGGGGGATTACTGTTTAGCATGAACTCTGTTGACTCACTGTTGACTCATTTATCTTTAATGTGGTGTTTGGCTCTGCCAACACCGATCCTTATTAACTCAAGAATCTCACTCATCTCCCGGCGGACATCTGTAAAATAAGCTGTTGTTAGCGAACCAACAGAGTTTGTGGTCATGGATTTAAGTTTTGCATTTGAGTAAAAGCGTTTTGGGATATTTCTTATGTCATCAACGGCTCTTTTTGCTCTCCCTTCTTTCGCTCTGTTTCGTATGACATTCTGAGGCCATGTTCTGAGTCCGTCAGTTCATTGGCTGGGTCTTCACCGCTGTGTGAGCTACGGCTTTTGGAGATCTGCAGTGAATTTTCGCCTCCTGTAAGGTGCTCACTTGTCGTGTTCAAGGGTCGAGCTGTCGTGCTCAAAAGTCGTACTCCCGTGCTCAAGGGGTCGTAACGTCGTGCTCGAGGGTCGTATAGTCATACCGTCGTGCTCAAGGGGTTACGCGCTCCAGTATAACAAATCCTTTCAGTTATGTTAAACCTAATTAATTATTCATACGACCTACTCGGGTTAGCGCCATGAAAGGGTCACTGGACAACAAGTCATTAACACTTAAATCTGAAAGTAAAAATGTAAATTTGATGCCACAGGAAATACTTACACGCACGTTTTCTTTCCACATTTCCGGGCACTCATGTCAAACACTTTAACACCAATCAGTCTGTATACTAAGCGTAACCCCGGGTAAATCGAATACCTACAGGTATTGTGAAGAACCCGCAGGTGTTGTGGTGTGATACCTACAGAAGTTGAGATACCAGCAGAAGGAGTCAGGAGACACCTGGAGTTGAGAGGGATATGCAGGTGATATGAGATACATGCAAGTGTTACGGGGCACCTCCAAGTGTTGTGAGGTACCCGCAGGTGTTGTGAGGTACATGCACGTAACTAACTGCACCTGTGAGGTACCTGCGGGTCTTGTGAGGTACCTGCTGGTGTAATGAGATACCTACAGATGTTGAAAGGTACCTGCAGGTGTTATGAGGTTCATGCAGGTACTGTGATACCTACATGTGGTATAAAATACCAGCTGGGCCACAGTTTGACTCACACTGGTGAGAACCCTTCACGCCAGCTGGGCCACACAGTCTGACTCACACTGGTGAGAACCCTTCACACCAGCTGGGCCACACAGTCTGACTCACACTGGTGAGAACCCTCCTCACCAGCTGGGGCACACAATCTGACCGTATGTGAGAAGTGAAAGGGTCAGTAGGGGACCCAACTTATGGGTTGGACTCCCGTCCTACTAATGAGTCACCTGGTCCGTTCCCCGCGATGGACTGGCTACCATCTGGCCCGCTGGTCGAGAGTCTGGCTAACATCTGGCCCGTTGGTCGAGGGTCTGGCTACCATCTGGCCCGCTGGTCGAGGGTCTGGCTAACACCAGGCCCAGGGAGTGGATGGAGGTGTCAGGAGTGATGTTATGTCACTGATGAAGATACACTGAGGAGTCAACCTGTGCCACTTGATACTCTCACCCCCTCTCGCTGGTGCAACAACTCACCTATTCACATTACGTTATCGCTCTGTACCGATCTGTGACGTTACAACTGAAACCTTCCTCAATGTAATGGACCAACAACGTCCATCTCTCTTCCATCTAGTGCTTACATAACACCAAAATCCAATGAAAACCGATACATGCCTCAGGGTAACAACCAACATAACACTCAACATAACACACGGAATAACGCACGACAGCATAAAGATTCGCAAGTGACGTCATCAAGGTAAACAAGCTAGGGGAAACGGGGCAAGTGTCAGGCTGTTGCCCTGGAGGAAGCCCGAAGCTTACGCAACCTGACGTCACACAAATTACGACGTGTGACCTCAGCTGACCTCTCAATCACCAGGGGGCGGAGGGGGGGGGGGACAGCGGTAATAAGCTTGGCGGCCCAGCCCCTAGGGGACGGCTGAACACACCTGCCTCAATTAGCTTTGGAGTCAACACACACACACACGGCCATCCTGGACGCCGCCTCCCCTCGTTGCCGATCAGTTAGCTTTCGTGGTCCCGCCTCTTCGGCTACCCCAGCAACCAGGAAGCTGTATAACAAACCCCCCAAGAGACCTCCTTTCGTGACCTAACCTGGCCGCACCTTATATACCCGGGAATCACGGAAGGTAAACCAGTAGGGGGTGGACGGCCCATCCAACCAATAACCTGACCTTTTCAGTTTGTCTTCACGTGAATACACTTCTAAATCTCTTCTTTAGGTAATCTCTCGAGGCTGTACCCTCTCTATTCTTCGGCCTACCTTAGCTCAGCTCAGCTCAGCGGGCCACAATGCGGTAAACCAGTCAGGCAGTCGACTTGCTTTTTAGACAACAAGAGCGCCGCTCAGGTGCCTGAAGCCTTGGCTATGTGACTCCAGACTCCAAGAGCCTTCAGGAAGCCTCCTCCGTCAGTATCATTCCGCTATGTGACTCCTGATTTCCCAACTTCCATGCAAGTGTCTCCGACGTTCGTCTTGGGCGAGACCCGCGTGGGACACTGCCGCCACCAGCGCCTGTCTGGAGACGCAGCTTGAAGTCCGGGATCTGAGGCCCTGCGGCACCTGCAGGACAAAGGACTGGGGCAGGCGCCAGCCCCCAACCCCGTAATGCATGTAAACACAACACACACGCATACAGAAGCTCCAAGAGACTCGCCCTACGCGCCCTCCTACGAGAAGCCTGCTTCACCCCTTTCACCTACGCCGGCACTGCGGGACTCCTGCCAATCCTTACCTGCCCTCAGCTCACCCAACTTTACCTCCTGGACTTCCCGTAGCGCCCTCCCCTAAGCACATCACCCTTGCACAGTGCCGTATAAAGCCCTGTATTGCTCCCATTACTCGTGTTTCACCAACCCTCTCTCATCTCCGTCTATCACCAAAAAAAAAAGGGCGCTCGAGATTCTTGAAGTGAGCGTCGGCCGGTATTGGCAGGAGGCAGGGGTCTTCCGTAATATCGACGGGTCTCCTACCCTAACGTGACACGGGGCGGGATTTTCCAGGAACCGAGCCACACGACACGACCTGGCTCCGGCCCACATCTAAACCCCAACACCAACACTACACATGCGAGCCATCCCCGCACCTCGTCCCGTTAAGCCGGCGGAGGAAAAAAAAAAATATATATATATACAAGTTAAACCCTCTGTATGGCCTCTATAGTCTCTACCTTTCTTAAATATTCATGGTACGTCAAGTGAAGGGGGGATCTTCCTCAGCTTGGCCAGGACTAGCAGATTCCTCACTGTTGATCTGGTTATCGTACGACACCGTATGGGAATAATGATTAGAAAAATACAATTGTTTCATTTAGGTATGATGATGATGAAGGTGATGATGGCCTGACCTCCCTGCGACACCTGACTCGTACGGGTCGGGTCGTAGGTCGGGCCACCATACCCACAGACTCGTACCGTGGTGCTCATGGGATGCACCGCCGTGTTCCGAGGGGGTAAAGCCAAGGTCCGCCGACCTCCTTGGCTCCAGAGACCAACACCTGATGTTGTCTGTCTCTAGTCTAGATGAAGTGCCTCCACGATACCCATCGCTGGACACCTAGCACGGCCAGCTATGTCCGTATCGAAGCCATGGCTGGAGAGGATAAAACTCTCTAGAACACAAAAATGCAACAGGGATTAAACTAAGCTCCGCAAGCGCTTACAGACCAGAAACTTACCACGGAAATATTATAGGACGAGGGGAATATGAAAGGTTATATAGGAGGAGGGGAAGATGACAGGCTACAGGAGGAGGGGAAGATGAAAGGTTACGGGAAGAGGGGAAGATGACATCTACAGGAGGAGGGGAAGATGACAGCTACAGGAGGAGGGGAACATGAAAGAGGAGGATAATACCAGAGCCTGGCATTAGGGGAGGGGCAACCACACAGGGCGGGAGACCAGGGGTGACCCTGCACCACCAGTCGTGCACAGCTCGGGTGAGCGGCGCGAGTGAGGCTGTAAATCTTCCAGACAGTGAGAGTTTAGGGAAGTTTACAATGCCTGAGAGAGAGAGAGAGAGAGAGAGAGAGAGAGAGAGAGAAAGTGAGGCAGTGGGGCGATAGGTACAAGGGTGAGGACATATTAGCCTTCACGGATGAGAAAGTTGGGGGATTTTACACGGACGCAACGGGCAAGAACGGCTTGGTGCTACCTGATGGGGGAGCACTCCTGTGTAGTATTAGGTACGCCACCTGACCCACAAACGTCTTAACCATATGTGGCCGAGAGACACCCTACAGGAGTATTGCCCTCCTGCAGGGTTATACAGGAGTGGACAGAGGTTCAGCAGGAGGAGGGAGGGAAGCAGGATACGTGGGACCAACCAAGGCAGACATGGATGGATCGTATGGAAGAGTAAAGTCCACCATTACCAGCTGGAGATGTTAACGAGGAACTGACACAGCTAGAGGGAATGAGAGAGGTCGTGAGTGTCAGAAGAGCAGTCGTTATGATCAGACGCCCTCGTTGGGGGCTTCATTAGTCGCTGCAGATCATTAGAGCGTGGGGACAGGAGAGACTCTCAACCCCATGGGGACCAATTTAGAGTACAGCCGAGTCAATGTTGGTGGTGAACATGAACATCCCCTGCATACTACACCAGCTGAGCACGTGGATAGAAAAATATAATTACACGAGATAACAGAACCCCCAAAATAGTCGAAGACCTTTCAAATGGTCAGCTAGTTAGGTGGGAGGGGCAGGGTACACGAACTATGGAAGCGAAATTTCTGAGGGTTAGAAACTCCTGGGGGAGGAGGGAGGAACCAGATGCATGAAGAGACCCCGCCCAGGCCAGATGGGCATCAGCCACACACACACACACACACACACACACACACAGTCTCTCCAGGTCCCACACACACCACACTACTCCACAACTCACAATTTCTCTACTCTAGATTCTCTAATGTCCTGGACTCTGTCCACATGACGTGGGATGTGTTGCGAGGCAACAACCTTCATGTGGTCCCACGTCTCGTGAATGTGACACCATGTTACTCTTTCAACAGAAGTCATTATCCTGGGAAAATGAATACTGATGATGATAGTATTACTGTAGGCGCTAGCGCTAGTGTTGGAGTACTGGTGGTGGCGGTGCTAGTGTTGGAGTGTTGGTGTTGGAGGCGGTGGTGCTAGTGTTGGTGGCGACGGATGCAGCAACAAGAGGAGCCATGGGAGCAGACTTACCTTTCCTAGAGACGGACGCGGTGGAGGAGGCGCCCGAGGCGGCTGCCTCTTGCTGATGGCGAGTGGCGGCGCTGGTGGTGGTGGTGGCGGCGGTGGAGAAGGTTGTGGTGGTGGTCGAGGAGGAGGAAGAGGGTGGTGGTGTTGGTGGGTCGTGGTGGGCGGCCCCCCGGCGGTGGAGGTGGCGTTCGAGGAAGCTGCGTGGCATACCTGCGGCTGTTGACCCACCTCTGCCCACCACAACGGCCCTTGCCCCACCTGACCCACCCTCCCACACAACGCTACACTGACCCCTTCACGCTCTGTCCTGACTGGTGTCCCTCTGACCTGCCTGTGTCTGTGTCACCAGAGGATCTGCTTCCTGTGTCTGTGTCACCACCACTGCACTGCAGGATCTGCTTCCTCTGTCTGTGTCACCACCACAGAAGGAACTGCTTCCTGTCTATGTCACCACCTGCACAGCAGGATCTGCTTCCTGTGTGTGTGTGTCTCTTACTCCTAAGCAACAGCCACTGGGCACAACCCAGCTTCTGTCTTTCTATTAGCAACACTGTCACGCTCAATATGGCTCAAGGCGTCACTGCTGCTGCTGCTGCTGCAGCCTTTGGTGGCACTGTTGGTTGTGGGCGGTGTCAGGCGGCGGCCCTGGGCCACGTGCCCTGGGCCAGACGCCCCGGGCCACGTGCTGCGGACCAGGTATCCCGGCCCGGCCACACAGTACACTCCTCCATGGGTCATGGAGGGGCCTCCCCCTGGCTAGGCCCCAGCACGGGCGTCCACCGTCCTCTTCTGTTCCTCTCCATGGCTGGGCACACGCAGGGGGTGAGGGAGTGTGAGTGTTCAGCTGGGGGCACACCCGGGTGTGGCAGAGGCTGGCGTCCCCAGGTGTAGCGACTCTTGCATCAGCTGACGAGACGGGTGGTGGTGGTAGTGGTGGTCGCCCTCACCCGCAGAAGAACAAAAACAACAGCAACAGCTGTATCATACCACTACAGCTGCAGCTGTCTGGTCGTGACTACGTCCTTCAGGCTCGTGTGTGTTCCCGGGTCGCACACATATTCACCCCGAGACCCGATGGCATACTGGGCAGGTGTTCGACACTGGACAGTACCCTAGACCTCACAAGGTTCGAGTCCTCCGACAACTAGCCATCTGGTCACCATTTTCGCAATGTTTCACTCGTTCTCACTGCAATAGTTGAGACAGCGATGTATGAACACGACTGAGCGCTACCGTTAAGGTCATCTTCCCTATAGCGATGGTAACTGTCTTAAACCAGGCCAGCAACCCACAAACCCCTCACACTAACCCCCTAGAAACACAACACGGCATCACTGGACCCACAGGAGCAGGAGACGAACATCACGTCTGGACATCAACAACGGCACAAAGCACACGGAAACATCCCAGGAATAATGATAAATAATGATAATAACAACGATAATAATACGGGTTTACACAAGACGGACGCCCCCCTTGCATGTGAGACGGTGACCCTCCCTGATAAATATCACCAGGTGACCTTGACCTCTGACCCCCGCCCCGGCTGCGAGAAGTTGAGCAAATGTCGAAACTTCTTTGCTCTGGAATATTTGTGGTGCAAGATGCCGTTATCGTTTTCCCTCGGTCATAGGACATCATCTGGACAAGCATCGTGTGGCCACTTAAGTCTCAATGACCTCACAACCCTGACCTTTGACCTCCAGACGTCCAAGAGTTGTTTACTCGTAGAACCTGATAGGCAGGACGGTGCATGGAGGTCAGGTGACATTAAAATAGTTCATCATGAGCACTGAAGCATTCAGTAGTACTTTATTATACATGACCTTATGACCATGACCTGTGACCCCAAACTAGAATACGTACTCAGGACATGTCTGGTTCATACCAACTATGCACTCAAGTGATTCCCTCCACACAAATACTCATAACGTATTTCAGAGAGCAAGATACTGTGACCTTAACCCTTATCTGGGAGGGCGAAAATAGGTATGTATTTGAGAGAATAGTAGCTCCCACGGTGATGTATGGATGCGCGGTATGGGCTGTAGATAAGAATATAAGGAAGAGGGTGAGGAGAGTTGATCCCGTAAGAAGTGACAGGGTAAGAGAGAGGTGTAATAATATCATGATTGAGAGAAAGCTGGAGGTGGATGTCCTGGAAAGGTTTGGACATAAAGGAGAGAACGAGTGACGAGAGGTGACATAGTGACTGCAGGCTTGCATGGTGGCAGGGACCTTTACCCCCCTCCCCCATCCCAACCACGAGAGCTGGCCACTGCTAATGACAGATCCTTCCCTGAACAATCGCTTGAATAGACCAGCTGGCCCTCACTGCCCATGCCTCGCCACACGCAACAAACACGTATCTGCAACACGAACATTAACGTCAGCCTGACGCCACATTTGTTCGTCAGGAGCGGTAATGTAACGCCAATCATGTCTGTGCTAACACATCCAACATTCAATGGTCTACCATTCAGTGTCTGGAATCGCTGACCCAAAAGTATTAGTCTGTGCCAAAATCACAAGCTCCACAGAAAGTGGAAACAAAATCCTTCCGCCTCATCAATTTTCTAGGCCACTTCTCCTTGAGCATCCTTTCCGTCCGCCATAATGTTTCAGCCCTCTCTTTGTTGTTATTTGGGCCATTGCTCCCGTAAACTGTTTACATATATCTCTGCCAACGAAGCCTGGGTCCGAGGCACCAGTATGGCTGCTTGCTTCACATAGTATTTTGTGTAGAGACCAGCCACACGAGGACTGGCCGTTATGATACCTCCGCCGAGCCATAATTAATTTCTTCACTTATCCTCTTAGTTTTCTCCTTTCATCCAACCCAAGATGGCCTTGATTGGGGCATGTCGGTCACTGTATTTAAGTATAAAAGCCCCTACTGTGAGGTTATGACACAGCGCAGCTGGTGGAAGGTCATAAATATAAAACAATTTTCTAAGTGTTTCCAAGGGTGGCTCTTTAAAATAATACTGGCAGTCCAACGAAAGCAACTGAACTATTACTGGGCCAATGCTTTTGTTTCTACCCGGATAAGGTCTTATTATTTCCTAACTGTCCGTAACTGGAGCGTTCAACATAAAAAAAAGATAATTAAGTTACATGTCGTGTGGGTGACATATACCCCACGTGTGAGCCACATGGTCCAACCCTCAAGCGCACTCACAAGCAAGGCTAGACCGTTACCATGTGTGATTCTTCCAACAGTGCAGACAACACCCATACACTAGCACATCACTCCAGGTAAGGGAGATTACCATACCAGCACACACAACACTGGCATACTGCACTACACTTTAATTTTGGGGGTAGATGTCTGAGATGCGCATCAAGACTGGGACATAAGAGAGCGGACCAACGAAAAAAAAGGTCGACCGACCATTTACTAACCTCTGTAAATCCCTCAAAGTCATTCTACTGACTCAAACCTTCTTTATAAAGGTAGTCAAGTTTTTTTTTTACAAGTTACGACGAGCAGTGGGGTCATGAGAGACCAAGAGTAAACAGTCAAACACTAACCTCTTCAATATCCTAATGTTTACACTCTGTTGCAGCAGCGTTCGAGTCTGGCAAAAACAAACATAAATATATGTATATATATATATATATATATATATATATATATATATATATATATATATATATATA
>JAYMFT010250649.1:0-10909 GCA_038088735.1 Panulirus argus
TCTTGTAATATGCGTGAGAGAGAGAGAGAGAAAGAGAGAGAGAGAGAGAGAGAGAGAGAGAGAGAGAGAGAGAGAGAGAGAGGTGGGTGGTGATGGTGGTGGTGGAAGTGGTGTTAGTGGTCGGTGTTGGTGGTAGTTGTGGTAGTAAGACTGGAGGGACAAAAGTGGCACATCCCCGAGGACCTGCTGTGTTGTGTGGCGAATGTGATGTATTTCACAGAGCTTTGCTTATATATACATGTTGACATATTGTTACCACTGTGTGTATTTGTATAAACCAAACTCACATGCACACACACATACATACACACACACACCACACACACACACACACACACACACACACATCATAACCAAAAATCGGGTCAGAATGTTAAAATAACTTGAACGAGTTACAATTCAGAAGTATGCAAGTCCCTGATTATCACTCCCTGCTTGGTCTCAGCCAGTAACTTTACCTTGAAGCCCAAGAAATATCCAAGGCTGATATAACACAACGCGTCGCGTGAAGGATGTTTTAGAATCAGAGGAACAAAGGGCTTCAGGGAATCTAATTAGATCTTGTATTACGTTGCGTTGTGTCAATGAATCGCTGATTAAATGCTTCGTTAGCAGCGCTGCTTCATAATTATGAGTCAGATCAAACAGTCTCTTTTGAGAAGCGAGTGCACACGTTGATTCCAGCGGACCTAAGTTAATACCGGACTCAACTTGCGTAAGGTTGCACCTCGAGTTAAAATTCACTTCGGCGAGGCTGCGTTAGTGGGAGTACAGTCTCGTCAAAGAGTTTCTCACTCCGAAGGAGTCTTGTCATTTCCCGGCTACTGGAAGTAGCGCAGCCTTAGTGCCACAGGAGGTCTTGGAAAGAGGTCCTGGGAAACACATGGACCATTTCACTCATGTTGCCTATTCATGAGTCTCTTCGCTATCATTCATTTATCATCATAATATTTCGTATAATATCTTTTCAGGGGGGAGATATTATTCCTCTTTATAACTGCTGAAATGAATTGAAAAGAAAACGGATCACAGTCGCTGTGAGGTAATATACACAAGAAGGCATACAAATCATCATAGTAAAACATCTATACTATGTTGAGTGTATCAAGTCAAACATCACACACAGCAACTAATAGCGTCTGAGGGATGGGTTGGCTACAGGCACCTGTAGGGGGAGGAGGAGGTTCCTTCTCCCCATATTCCACTTTCTGAGATGAATATGAGCTCCCTAAGGACGCCACACTGTCTCCCTGGTTGAGATATGCCTATCCAGTATGGCAGACCATCTCCCAAGACATCACATGGTCTGTTGGAATACCATATAACCCCCGAGGACCACTCACCATCAGGCGTTGCGGTACTTACCAATGACAGTCTGGGCGTTGTCTTTGAGCGTGAAGGCACTGAGGACGACGGGCGGGCTGACACCTTCCTCGTTGGAGACGCGGACCACCAGGGCGAACTCCTGACCCGCCTGAAGACCACCGACGCTGAGGGAGAGGAAGGTCGAGTAACAAAGGTCAGGTGCTGTTAGTCTCAGGTTACCGTGCCATCCGTGCGCCACTAGTGAGAACGCGGTACTCTTAAGTTACCTTACACACTCTACTTACTGTCACCATTATCACCGAAGTCATCACAGCTATCGTGACGACTACTTGTTACAGCATTATCAAGAATCTATCATTTTTTATTACCATCAGCAGAAACGCCATCACAGCTACTCACATTTCTTCTCACTACCACCACAATCTTCAACAGCGAGAGAAACATCATCACTATAACCAACTCTGATTTCACTAACACATTCCCTAATATCTTCTTTATCGCTGTCATAATCATTATCACCACAGACTCCTGTGGTGTAACGGTTAGCGTTCCTGACCGTGGCGCATTCATGGGCCGCCCAGGGTCGAGCGCATAGGTTCGAATCCTGGTTGCGGCAGTTGGTCCACAGCCAATCCAGGTGTTCATCCACCCCCAAGGGTTGGTCGATAAAATGGGCACCTGGCTTAGACTAGAGTATGTGTGTGTGTGTATAACAAAAAATGTAGCCTCACTTCCACCACTTTCATGGCAACAATCAACGCTATTTCTAAATGCCTCTCTATCACAACCACCATTTCTATACCCAGCACTACTATCATCTTATCTGTTATCACCAGTACCACAATTATACCCGCTGTAACAGTGGGGCATCACGCCTACCAACTACAATACACAATCATCATCACCAACACTAGCCCCACCAACACTATGGCCTCCACCACCACCACCATCACTGCCGATAGTGAGGTGGTATAAAATCGCCAACACCACCATCAGCCCCACTGGGAAGGCACTGTACAGGAAACAATCGATAGCACTCCAGTGTGCCGTACTGACCGACCGACCAGATGTCAACCAAAAACGCTGGATTGTTTCCTCAACCAACCGTACCTCATCTTTATTTCTATATTCCCGTTTTCCACAGGAAGTCTATTTAAGAAATTGTTGTAAAGTAAACAACTGCGTGTAAACAGAAACGCTACTTCTACGCAAGATGCTACGAACATCACCCATCACTACAACACAACAAACGCCGTTTCAACATATCCTGAAGACCCTTCAAGCTCACGATGCAGCTACCACAACGAAGACATTACCACACTTTATGTGGCCTATGGTGCCAATGAGCGGACGTGGCTGGCTTCCTGACGACTGCAGGGGACTCATAGATATAGAAGGGACTCATGGGGCACAAAGTAATCCATTAAATATATATATGATAAAGAATACGATGAAAAATAGAACATGATATATCCCATGCGCTTTTGTCAACTTACATCTTCAGGGGAGGGTCCAATATGGACAGCACACAGCGCAAGCAGTATATAGGTGGACGGTGGGATTACGGCTTCCGGAGCTGTGGAGTGTTTGACATCTGGCGTCAGACGGACACCCTTGTCATAAGCTTGTTCGTCGGACAGAACACGCAAAGCTGTTTACAGATTTTGTCCACGACAAAGCCGACCAGTTTATACGGTCCGTCACTAACACTCATGTTACGTGTGTGCGTGTGTGTGTGTGTGTGTTTGTATGATTAGTAAGAAAAGATTCCGTAATTTTCTATTGACACAATAAGTACAAAACTGTAATTGGGTGAGAGATTTTATCCCATCAGTCCTTTTGCTGTTATTTATAACATGTTTAAGAAACGTTCTGGACCCTTCTACTCTCCTTACAATATATTTACGTTGCTTAAGTCTGGCAGACAGATCCTTAATACTCTGACGTCTATACTGAATATTACATATTTTTTTGCAAGATATTTCGTAAATACAGACAACTTTTCCTCTTCATTATATACGACTGTCTCTTCCACTCAACAATCCTGTTCCCTCCACACAACAAGCCTACGTTGTATACCATTACCCAACAATTCGGACGACCATTGTTGACACCGAACATGAACGGTGAACGTTAAGAACGTCAAACAACTAAAGATTTCAGCGTGACATTACGTGTTTGAATACATGCAATGCACAAAACCTGGTTCCCAGTTTTCTCAAGTTTAGATTAAATAAAAGAAATTTACGACATTCACGTGCGGACCAAAACTGTCAAAAAACATTTTCTTCAATGTGATGCTAAAAACAGACAACAGTTTCCTCACAGTACTTGTAAGAAATTAGAAGAGCGGAAAATATTTCATGGGGCATTTATGAAAGTCCTTTCTATTCATCTGTGTTGGTTAATTGAAATGTATAGAGTTTTTCGGTTAAAAAAACACTAGAAAAAGTCAAATTATATTAGTGGGGATGGCTCGTCTACGGAAAAAAATATTTTCAACTAATCTAATAATTTTGCCTGTGCTATAGGAGAATGCACTGGCTTGGGTTTGAAAAACTCTATATATCCAGACTCCACCATACGTATTCCATTTACTTCCTGTTGCAACCTTGGCAAGCAGTTTCTTGCTTTAGAGAAACTCTTCTTTGTTCAGAGCCTGAAATGGAAATGAAGCCTTCAGCAATAGAAATACTGTTGTGAATATTCTAGTCAAAAACTCGCCAGAAAATACAGATGGCTGTGTGTTCAGAATACATCACAAAAAGATTTTAATTTCTCTCGTACGGGAGAGACTGGTAGGAATCTTTCTGCTAGACTTGAACAGCATAGCTATTGTTTGATGACAAGGTTGACTCCCAGTGCCTCGGTTGAACACGCTGGAAATGTTGAATCTTCTTTCATCAGTCATACAAAGACTTGGAACACGGATAGCTTTGTCGGAGGCAAGTTTTGTAAACGGTTTAATTCAACTTGACCGTTGAGACAAATTTTTTAACAGGCGCGGCTCGCCCGACGCTCTCTCTACCAGAGGCCAGACACGTGGGCCGGAAATACATTATCCCTTGTCCACACACATCGGCGGTGCACAGACACATGGGCCGGAAACACAGCTCGCCGGTAACGGCAGTGCACTGAATTTCTGTTCACACATTCTCTCCCATGAAGGTGATAGTACACGAAAGTGTTAGGAACTTTTCGTGTTTTATTTTTCCTCGTGGTTAGCATTATATATAGAGAGAGAGCAGAAGAGGGTGTGCTGAAATGGTTTGGAAGTATGGAGAGAAACAGCGGAAAGGCTGACAGTGAGGATACGTGTGTCAAAAGTGGAGGGAACAAGGAGAAAGAATACTTCCCACGTATTCCCTGCGTGTCGTAAAAGGCGACTAAAAGGGGAGGGAGCGGGGTGGAGGCTGGAAATCCTCCCCTCCCCAAAGAGGGAGCAGAGAAGGGGGCCAAGTGAGGATTTTCCCTCTAAGCCTCTGCCCTTTGTTCTGGAACGCTAACGCGGGAAATGGAGAATATGTAGAATATATATATATATATATATATATATATATATATATATATATATATATATATATACTTGTTCGTTAGTTCGTCGCTGCCAGCATAGCGAGGTAAGATTTGGAACGGACGATGATTCTCCACCTCATGTATTATGCACCGAAACCAGAGCCCGCCATTCACAGCCAAGCCTTACGGACTTTCCATGGTTTCCCTTGAAGCCTTGTTATGCCATAGCTCAGCCACCTCACAGCACGTCGCTTTGTATATCGCATTTCTCTTAATTCGCGCGATCCAATATATTCCTCTCACCCTCCTGTGTGTTAAGAGCTTTATGACTCAAAGCCTTTTTCACTCCATACTTCTAGCTCCTTCTCAGTGGTTCCCCATCTCCATTTACTCCCTCTATATCGGACAGATACATACCCTTCATTAACACCTCTTCACTCATCCTCTCCATATGGCTATACCACTTCACCACAGCTTCTTAAACTCTCCCTCATAACTAGCTTACCGATACATCAGTCTCTTACACTGTCATTTTCCTTACACTGTCAATCCTCCTCACACCACACAGTGTCCTTAAGCATTTCCTTTCCACCACAAAAGCCCCTTCCATTCTTATGTACCTTGGACTACTGACTTGGCACCAATTCAGCGTCGTCGGAATTACAATGCCCACTCTCACAGAGTGACTTCATTTTTCCCATGCACTTCAACGCAACTAGAATCTTCGCCTCTCACCCTACTTACCGTTCGCTTAAACTCCCACTGCTCCATCCACTACCATGTCCACAATTCCTGGTATCTAAAACACTCCACTTCCTCCGGGTTCTCTCTCCATGCAAAACCTCAGAGCCTTAATCTTATTCGCATTAACTCTCAACCTCTCAGTTCCACACGCCCTCTCTGATTCAGGCAACAGCTTGTCCAATTCTCACTCGGGGGCATCCTCAAGCAACAGTTAAGTCGACTCCCAAGAATACCCTCCGTCCCCCTTTTACTCTCAGCATACTGTAAACCTATCCCTCTTTCCAAAGTCCTCGTAAATGTTTACCTCATTTATCACCCCATCCATAAACAGATTAAAAAGCCATAGAGACATCAGACACCCTTGGTGGAGACTGACCTTCACCTGAAATCACTCAAAATCCTTCCTTTCTACTCGCACACACGCCCTACGCTCTCGATAAATACCTCCTCACTGATTCCAGTAATTTTTTCCTAGGCCATTGATTCATAGCACTGTCACCAGGCATCTCTGCCAACCTTATAATACGCCTCCTTCGGATTCATAGTTACCTCATACACATCCCTTTTCTTCTAAATACTTCCAACTCAAAATCATCAAAGCGAACACCTGGACCATACTTCCTCTGCTACATCTAAAGCCAAACTGCTCCTCCAGGTCTAAAGCTCTATGAGTGCCACCCGTCTCATCCACCACTCTCCCATACAGCTTCCTAAACAGCACTCAACATCCTTATACCTCTGCTATTCGAGAATCCACTCTTGTCCCCTTTGCCTTTGTATAATGGCACTATACAGATGCGTCACCTGTCCTCAGGCACCTCACCTTGAGCCATACATAAAGTGAATACCCTGAATAACCAGTCAACAACACCCTTACAATTTTTCTTGGGAAGATTCAAGTGTAATTCATTCATTCAAGTTACTTTGTCACACTTCATCTTACACAAGGCTTTCACAGTCTCTCTTCTTTTTACCATACAATTCGCTGAGACATGTTCAACACGCTTCCACCTTTCAACCACCAATCATCTGCCACAGCACCACAGAAGACATTCGGAAGTTCTCGAAGACACTCACTTCATATCATCGTTGCATCTTTTCCTGTTAACACTTCCATTCCTTCTCCCTCCACTAATGCTCTCAGATTTTCTCGTTCTGCTCACAGTATTCTCTTTCCAAACAAATTTTTTAATGTTTTTCCTGAACCTTATCAACTATCTTTCACCCAGTCTCTTATTTGCCCTCTTTTCAGACACTATACCATTCTACCTCCAAACACTTTCCCTTGTACACCTCCCAATCACTCCCGCTCTTTCTCTGCCCATACGCCAGTACAACTCTCATTTTCCCTTTTACTAACGACTTAGCTCCCTCCTCCACACTCTTATTCACCTTTCTCATACGTCCTTACCCCACCTTCCGCTTGCCATCCGTACAGGTACGCCCTGTTTACGTAAATCTCAATCATTCTTCGTCCTATCTCATTCTTCATCCAGCCTCTCTTGGCATCCTCCGTACACACGCCTTTTTTCCATACGCTCACTCACATTCACACTCATCTGCACTAAGAAGCGATCAGGCATCCCACCAGCTGCACCTTTAAGGACATTCACATCCAATAGTCTCTCCTTTAAACGCCTATCAATAGTACGTAATCTAATAATACCCTCCGCTCGCTCGCTGCTGGTGAGGCGAGGAGGCAAGATCAGCTGTACTGGGAGGGAAGGTACTGTCAAATGTGAACGTTGAAGCGGAGAAGAAAATGATTTCCAGATTCAATATACAAGGATAATACAACTCTACATGAGCTCGGGTTTGAGGAAAGGTCAACTGTGATAGGTATCATTACAGAAACTTCTGTGTATGAGTCAGATCAACTAGACGGGGTTATCCTGTGAAAAAATATCAAAATTTGACACACGATGCAGAAGACGAACCACAGAGGGATAAACTAGTTTAAAGCCACTATGGACAACTCACCGCGATCGTTATAAATGTCCCCGAGGAAGCTATACACGGTCTTCCTATGAATGGTGATGAGGATAGTGAATGTGGACTGCAGGCGAAACTAATTGTGTTCCGCAAGACGACTGTGGAACACTGAGACAGGAAACAATATTCGCTTACGTGACCTCAATGAAACGTTATATAGGGATTAAGAGAGTTTTTTGCTGATGTGAAACCTTTACAGAAAGATACAGTTTTCTAGTCGAGCAAATGAGCCATTATACGATATAATTACCAGCAAAGAACTGTTAAATAAATGGTTGGCGAGGAAGAACGGAAGAATGTGTGAAATGAAAAATCATAAAGAACAGGTGGACTATCAAGTGGTGGAGACAGAAGCAGAAATCGTTAGGACTGTTTTGATATCTAAAGACAATCACTGCAAGTTATGTTATATGGATTATCCTGCTGGGCATTTATAAATCAGCAAATCAGTTAATTGATATATTGAATGATCATGTAACAGGTAAATGGGCAGATAAACTACAGACAAATAAAAATAGCTGGAAATAAACTTACACAAAAAATGGCGAGGTGGTCGTGAGGTTTCTGACCAGCTGGCCCAGGCTGTGGACCACTTTCCCTCCCTCCTGTTTCTGTTGCCCACCTCTGCTGCTGCCGCCTCTCTCCTCACTGCCACCACGGCTCGTGTCCTGCTTCTGTTGATCAGGAAAGGGGCAATAGTTACAACATACTTCCTTCACGTTGTTCTTTTTCACAAACTGTGTTACTCTGTGGGCGGCTATCCAAAGACCATAGTCCCCGAGGTAGTGGCTAGTTAACTTTATGAGCAAAAAGTCTCTCTGAAAGACGCTAGTTAACACTATGAGCCCTAAGCCTCAAAGGCACTACCTAGCTGCTCTCACGCCCTCACGAAGTTTGAGTCACTGCTTGGGTGTTGTAGCGAGCAATGTCACTGTAACATCGCAAGATTAGCTAGCCAAGTCACCGTTACGCTACTGGGATAGCTTATGAGCCTGAGGTCTCCATGGTAACACTTGATAACAATCAGTCACTGCAGCACTATCTAGTAACCCTGCCGACTCTCAGTCACTGTGGCACTGAATAGTGGACACCGTCGACCCTCAGTCAGACCCCCAGTCACTGTAGCACTGCCAAGTGACCGTGCCGACCCTGAGTGACGACGGCAGTGCCTCGTGACCTTTCACCTCCACACACTCACTGTCACGGAACACTGACCTGGCCATCAGCCACCGTCACATGCAGGAAATATCGATGGCCAGCTGGAGAATTATATGACAGCGGCAGTAATGAAGCAAGGTGCTTTATAACCTGAGAAGAGCAATCTGTGTCATCCACTGTGGCAATGATGATGTTACCACCTGATGTATTGGCTCGGGAATGTCGCCAGCGTGCTGCGTCCTGGGGCGGCCAGCCGGATACTGCCAGCCTGGAGTGTCTAGGACAGTACCACCAAACCTGACATTCTAGGAACAGTCAAGGAAACGTGGGAATGGCCATTGATTATTGTCTGTGAAGTAGTAACGAATAATTGTCGCAAAAGAAAATCTGAAACGAACATCATTCGGATCAGTTTTCAGGTGTTTTCGAAAACAGAATGACGGCCATGCTATTCAGTTTTCATTCGCACATAAATATACTTGTTCACCTTAATATCTATTAATTATATACACAGGATGTAAGAAGTTAATTAGATTACCAGACTGAGATAAGAACAGAAGCAGAACCCATCCTGTAACTCATTAATGCATGAGTTTTGATTTCATTCTAGAACCCTGAGTTTTCTATGAACATTTCCCTTGAGTTCCGTACAACATTATTCCCACCTGTAGGGTCAAAGATTGTCTGAGAGTTAGTCACGTTCATATAAACTGAACTTTTTTGACGAATCCAGGAGCAAAATGGTCTTATCCAATATAGATTCAGTTTCATCTCTCCCGAATAAAGTTATTGCTGGATCATAATTCCTCCTCATAAATGTAAAACTGGAGCTTCTAAATGAGGAGGGAGACATTCTATTACCATCATATTCCTTCACTTATTGTCTAAAGCCATCATATACTAAGGAAATTCAAAATTTTTGTATTGAGAAAGAGTTGAACCTGCAGAATGATAGTTAGTTTTAACCTGATCTTTATGATTATATGTTTCTTTAAAAGAAGAGTTAAACATATCATCAACTAACTATGACTGGTCTCCAGACTTACTATGAAAATCAAAAAGACCAACTTTACTGAACAAACACTGCTGAACAATCAGTGTTCGTAAAGACTAAATGATTCTGTCTTAGTGTTAAGAGATCAATAGACTTCCCGGAATACAAAAGTCCCACAGGATTTCGTTAAATTTGGAAATTTGCATCCTAACTTTTTTCATTACTGTGTGGTCGTATTTGTTATGGGTATGTATTTCCAACTTGACAGTTGATGGATTTACTAAACTGACTATTGTCGCAAAAAAATCTCCGTAATTTCATCTGTGTAAATGGGAAGCCTGTGAAACCCTGATGGATCGAACAGAGTAACAAACCTTTACAGAAAATGCACCAACCACAGAAAACGCAAAATAGATTGGAATATTCTCCTAAAACTAAACAGACGACCAACAGCGTTAATGAATTTCCCAAAAGTTACTGTCATACAGATTGGCTTCCTTTACATTTTCCTGAAATTACTGGACAACCGAATTTTTTTTCTCTTTTCAAAAAATAATTCTATTTCAATTGTAACAAGATATGTACTTATATAATTCTATCTAGATTGGAAAAATTCATCTATGTTAAGAAAAGAAAATTGAAACTTCTTAAAGCTAACTTTTTTATGAGAGAGCAAAAAGTACCACCTTCCTTCAATAGGAAGGCTGATAACACGTTTAGCATGGTGTTACCGGACTCATAAGAACAGAAGAACAGAAAAAGTGAGGACACTGCAACAGGCCTATTGGTTCATGCTAGGTAGGTCCTGAGTCTGTCCACCCTACAACCAACCGCTTGAACTCGTAAACACATCCAACCTTCGTTTAAAGTTACTGTACCTGACAACTTATTCCTTAAATCTGCTTCTCTATTCCCGAACCAATATTTACCCATATCCGACCTGAATCTATTTTTTTCTAATTCAAATCCATTATTTCTTGTCCTATCCGGTGGCGCCATTCTAAGAACTTTATTCGTGTTACCTTTATTAATGCCCTTAACCCATTCAAAAACTTCAACCATATCCCCTCTAGTCCTCCTCTGAAGTGAGTGTAAACTCAGTCTTTGTACTCTCTCTAAACAATCTATATCAACTGCATAGTATGGAGCCCAAAACTGTACCGCATAATCCAAATGTGG
>JAYMFT010250660.1:0-10909 GCA_038088735.1 Panulirus argus
TTTGCTGCCAAGTCCACTCCCAGATATCTAAAACACTTCACTTCCTCCAATATTTCCCCATTCAAACTCACTCCCCACCTAACTAATCCCTTAACCCTGCTGAACCTAATAACCTTGCTCTTATTCACATTTACTCTAAACTTTCTCCTTTTGCACACACTTGATTAGGACATTCACTTTCCCATGCCATATCAGCTAATATAAAAAAAATGCTCTTTGCCAATGGCATAGCATTGTTGCCATACTTTATGCAAGTTTTACAAATGATCAACAGTTGCTAAGCAGTTCCAGATAGGCATGATGCTATCTATAATGCAATTACAACCAGACATGGTAATCAATGTAAAACTTTTTTTGATGTATATATATATGATGTGTATATATTTCTGATGCCTATTCCCTTTGAGACCTCACAAGGAGTCTCCCCTATTTGAGTCACTTAATAAATGGATATGATGAATATCAAATAAATAAACAAATCACAAAGCTTACTACTTAAGCAAATCTCTTTCAAAAGAATTTTTCCTACCTTGGAATAGGTATCAAATACAATTTAACTTCTGTTATTCTCTCCACTCTATCTGTAGTTCTGTCAAGGGACAAGTTAAAGAAGGATTTGTCACTGTGACAACCTTTAGGAATTACTAAATATTCCCAGCTTTCAAGCTCTAAAAGATATTTACAACAAAAAGGGTATTTTCCTAAGAATATGTGAAAAATCACATCTAAGAATACACAATCATGCCCTGTTGGTGTATTCGAGGTGCATTTTTATAGTTACACGAAAGAAAATCCAATTTTCTGCTGTCTTGTTCTCTCTCTCTCTCTTCATTCTTCACATATCTCTCACCAGAGTATATCCTCTACCATGTTATCTTCGATCTCAAGATACAGTTCCTCTTCACCTGTCTCCATGTAATAGTCAGGGACATAGCCTAGCCCTGAATCTTTTTCATCAGTCAACTTCTCATTATCCTCAAGGATGAAGCATTCCTCTTCCATTAAGTGATCCAACATCTGTAGGAGGGAAGATAAAATAAGTGTGTTGCACATATAAAAGGAGTGATATGAAAGGGAAGTCCTTTTATAAGCATGGTAACAGGTTGGTAGGGAGAAGGAATGTGTAATATATATCAAAAGTAAACTATCAGCATGGAAATAACATGAGAAAGAGGGTTATATCATGAAAATAAAGGACATGTATAATGATCTAAAGATCATTAGGAGAGCCATGTTTCTCAAAAGGTAAAGATGGTGATGCTTTGACAATAATACAATACACTAGTAATTAAGTAATGTGCTAGATTTATGAAGATTTAGTCACAAAAAGTAATTATAACTTTTTGATGATATACTTTCAAAATAAATTTTGCAATCTGAAAGTCCTATGGTCGAAACTTGATGTGTTGATGTTATCAAGAGATAATTACAATGACCTGAAATCAATACTGAAACATGATCTAATGAGTTATACCTGATTTATAATACCTATTAAATGAATTTTCATAACTTTATTGTAATATCTGAATTATGACAACCTAATGATAATAACTGAATCATGATATACTGATAACTAAATTACAATAACCTACCTAGTATCTGAATTAAGATAACCTAATGGTAACACATGAATTATGATTATGATGATGTTACTAGCAGAATTATCATAACATGAATGACTTGCAACGAAATTAGAAAGATTTCAACAAATTACAATCAAACTATTGTACTTAAAGTGAATTGTAAGGAAAAAAAATGACCAAAATTTGATGACATTTGGGTATAACTGTAAGGCATGGAGAGATAGCACCAATTAGAAACCGTGATGATAAAAATACACATAACCAGGGTGGCAGCTCTTACTCTTCTGAATTATAAGAAACAAACTCTGATCAAAAACATATACTCATACAAACTGAAGATTCCAGAGATGGACAACTAAGATGGTTCCCTAAATTAAGAGAACTGAGCTACAACAAGAAGCTAAGGGATAAAAATCTGCCCACCATGGAAGAAAGAAAAGAGAGGGGTCACCTGATCACAGCCTTCAAGTTTCTACTTTGCTTGGACGAATCAACAGTGAAAATTTCTTCATGAGATGCGCTGATAAAGGAATCTTAGGCCATGCCAAGAAAACTGTCAAGATGCTTGTTCTAATGGATGTAAAGAAGTGCTGTTTTTAAGTAAGGGTGGTGGATGATTGGAGTACATTAAACAATGAAACTGTGAGTAGCAGTAGTATACAGATGTTTTAAAAGGTTACCTTATGATTATCTTTTCTAGTACCTTACAGACCACGCTAGTTAGGGGAACCAGTCTATCATTTGGTGCCTCCTCGTGGTCTTCTTTTTTTAAAATGGCATGGCATTTTCCTTCTTTCACTCCCTTGGAACTTCTCTATTTTCCAGTGACATCTTGAACATTTCAAGAGGTCTGTCACTTGTATCTGCACAGATCTTGAGCATACATAAAATATTTCATCTGGATCATGAACCTTATATGAGTTGAGACCATTTTGGTTTCTATGCATGTCATTACTAGATATTTCATTGCTTCCCAAGACCTCCTCCCACTTGCATCTCACTGTGTGCTTTGTTACTTATGAGTGTTTTGGGGAGAGAGGTCTAAGCTCATGTTGCCCATCTCTTAAACATGTAAATATGTAATATGTCTCTATTCCAAAACCCAGCCTAACTCAGGAGTAAATACTTATTTGAATCATACAGAGAGGGAGTTTTACACTCGTAGGGCACCATCTCTTGAACACTCTCTACTATCATACAGCCTCTTGAATTTAAGTCCTAAGTCAATCTGTTCCATTGATCCACCACTCTTTTATTATAAAAGTATTTCTTTATATCCTTATTTGAAAGTTTCTTACTTAATCTCATGTTATGTCCTCTGGTTGCTCTATCCCTACTTCTCTCACAGCACTTTTTGCTGTCCACTTCGTTTATCTCTTTTAAAAGCTTAAAGGTTGTGATCAGGTCACCCCTCAGTCTTCTATCTTCCCTGTATCTTAGCTCTCTTAATTCTAGTACCATCTTTGCTGCCTTCCTCCGGACCTTCTTTATGAGTTCTTTGCACTTCTTTAGGTGACCAAACGTAAGAAGCTTTTTCTAGTTTTGGCCTTATGCTGGATATAAATAGCTTACAAAATATTTCTTTATCAATATACTTGAAAGCTATTCTGATAATATTTACCAGCGGACAATTTGTCTCCATAGCTATTTTCCTAGTATGGGACTCAAGCAACAGGTTAGGGACAATATCTACTCCCAATTCTCTCTCACACAAAAAATCTTGAGGCTTATTTCCTGCTAGAAAATAATCGTATTGAGACAGTCTTTCACTATGTCCCATCCTCATTACATTTGCAAGGACCACATTATATCAACCACATTTCAGACCAACTTTGGAGTCTGTTTAGGTCCCCTTGTAAGCTGATGCAAACCTGCTTGTTCTTCACTTACCTCATGACCTTAGCATCTCTGCAAACATATTCAGGGTGGATTAAATATCTTCAGGCAAGTTATTAATATAGATCAAGAAGAGTAATGGTCCCAGAACCGAGCCCTGTGGCACCCTGCTAGTCACCTTAACCCATTTGGAAAAGGCTCCTCTGAAATGCTTCCTTTGTCCTTTCTAAATGTGATAATCTTCTATCCAGTGAAGGAGCATCTCCCTTATTCTTCCTTGGTGATCCAGCTTCATAATCAGCCTCCTATGTGGTACAGTGCCACATGCTTTCTGGCAGTCCAGATACAAACAATCCACCCAGCCATCCCATATGTCCAGGACTGATCTCACTCTCTCATAAAACTCCCTGAAGTTAGTTAGGCATGACCTCCTTTCCCTAAAGTCATGCTGTCTCTCATAATCTTTTCCAGAACCTTACACACCGTACTCGTTAGTGAGACCAGTTTGTAGTTCAGTGCCTGTTCCGAGTCTCCTTCCTTAAGTATAAGTATGATGTTTGCCCTTTTCCATTCCCTCAGCAATATAACTCTCTCCAGTGACATTTTGTGCAGTAATTTGAGTGGTCTATCAAGCATATCTGCACACCTCTTTAGCAATATACGGAATTTCACGAGGACTATGAGCCTTGTAGGGGCCAAGTCCTTCTAGTATTCTCTTGGTATCTTTTCTAGTATCTCAATAATTTCTAAAACTTCCTTCCCATTCCATCTCACTGATGTTGGGGCAATAGTGCCTTCCACTGTGAAAACACTTGAACTTGCAATTTAATTTCTCACATATCCTTACATCATCCTCTACAATATTTCCCTTTGAATCTCAGCCTGGTTAGCTGCTCCTCGACTGACCATTGGCTCCTGATGAATTTATGGAATAATTTTGAATTTTCTGCTGTCTTGTCCACAGA
Source organism: Panulirus argus (assembly GCA_038088735.1). Taxonomy (NCBI): domain Eukaryota; kingdom Metazoa; phylum Arthropoda; class Malacostraca; order Decapoda; family Palinuridae; genus Panulirus; species Panulirus argus. The sequence continues at coordinate 4,385 of JAYMFT010250660.1, forward strand.
ATTCTTTTCAGTCTCTTTCTTTGTTCCTCTTTTCTTTCCCTGCTATACTCATTCTGTTCTAGAACTTCTTATACTTTGTGCATGTATGTGTGTGTGTGTGTGTATTCCACACCAAAATGTACCTTCTATATAAGCTACTTTACATTTTGATTGCAGTCACTATCTCTGTGATTCTTTAATGTTAATCCATCACTGCATCATCACAACATGATTTCTTAGTTGTCAGCTCTCCACCTGAAACACATGCATTAGTTGCCTCACAGGAAGTGATCAAGCTACTCCCTTGGCCCCACAGGTGACTCACCTTCCTCTGACAGAGGGAACCAAGGGAGTAGCAATATGCCTTTTCCATCAATCGTCCATGAACACACAGGTACAGGTTCCTGCACTTCCTACAGAGAGATATACAGAGATTAGTAAGTTCTTCCAGCAGGAGAGCAAAGCATGTTAAGAGTACTGCACGAGGCCCATCCAGGTATCTCCACAATGAAGGGGATTGCTAGACCATATGTCTGGTAACCTAATTTAGATAGGGATATTGAACAAATGGTACAAAGTTGTGAAGTTTGTTAAATGAAAAGAAATAAATCCTGTGTTACACCCCTTCACGTGTGGCCATACCCCGATAAGCCATGGGAGAGAGTACATGTACACTTCACAGAACCATTTATGGGGCATATGTATTTGGTCCTCAATGATGCCTATTCAAAATGGTTAGAGGTAAGAATTATGAATAGCATATCAGTAATCGCAACCATTGCTGAGTTAAGGGATATTTTACTACTCATAGGCTGCCCTCAGTGTTAGTTAGTGATAATGGAAGCCAGTTTACCAGTTATGAATTCGGTCAATTAATGTAGAAAAGTAGGATTGGCCAAGTTACTTGTGCTCCTTTTCACCCTAGTTCAAATGGAATGGCTGAGAGAGCTGTTCAAACATTCAAAAATGGGCTAAAGAAAATGAGAAAGAGCAGACATCAAAATAAGGTTGTCTAAGTTCTTATTCAGATACAGATGTTCACCAGTCTGTAACTGGTAGTACCCCAGATGAGTTGCTAATTGGTAGAAATCTACAGAGACCCCTTGACCTACTGAGAACAAACATAAAAAGAGAATGATAAAAAGGAAACTAGGAGAACAAAGGATATCATGGTAGGGGCAAACCTTTGAAGGAATTTAGTGTAAAAGTGATGTGTTTGTGGAGAATTATAGTGGTAGGGGAACTTGTTGGGTACCAGGAGTGGTATTGGAAGTAACTGGACCCATGTCATACAAAAAGAGAGAATTGTATGATAACAGAGTTGTCAGGAGACATGTTGTCAGAGCTGGGAGCTGAGGGAAGTAATCATACAGGAGTGGGATGAGGATGGCATGAGTGAGCCACAGCAGGCTACAGGACAAATGAGTTCTGAGCAAGTTGTGATTCAGGAGCCTGATCAAACATCTAAAGATCAATGAGAGGGTAACGCCAGACATATAAAAGGAGAGACTTGGAGCAAATTCGTCCTGTTTGGTTCCTTCTGGAAGCCCAGTGAATATCAAAACTAGGTCTGGAAGAGTCATAAATAAACCTGTGAAATTAGATACGTAGAATACGACAGTATTATTAATGAGTACAAAACTGTATATAATACACTGAAAATGAAACAGAAGAACAAGCTATTTTACTACATTTACATATAATCTCAAGGAAGCGTATTTTCTGCTTGTGGTATTTAAATTATTGTGTATTTCTGTAATACAGCAAGGAGTTAGTACATTCCTTTATAATTAACAAGATACAAATGCCAGTAAATACATTGTTTTATATATATTATTACTTTCAAATTTAAGGGAAGAAAAAGGATGTTCTAACTTTATAGGAAATGAATGTTTTTCTTTATGGCCCAATTGAGTTCAGTTTACAAAACATAACTGTATAACCGTCTGCTGTAGCTATTAGAAGTTTTCCCATAGCAAAGCAATTATTTTTGGACTATTAAGTGTTTGATAGGAACTACGCTAAATATTACAGGGGGGGAGGGGTTGAATTGCACAACAATACCCTGCCTCCTTGACAAACAACTTTGAAATGAAAAGGGGCGTATTCAAAGGGTGAGGGCTCGCAAAGGAGGGCTACCCCCCTTTTTAAACTATACAAAGCAGGGTACTGTGGTATAAAACAACCTTAATGATGATTTACATATCTCTACAATTATTCCAACCCTTTTCGTCGACCGAAATAAGAAAACAAGAGATGTGAGCGTATGTATAACTACTTTTTTATAACAACCAAATTTCCTGATTAATTCGTTTCACCCATCAATACCTCCCTTGATTATTACAGCTCCTCGTTGTTTTACGTCATCAAATTTCTTTACCCACAAAAATGGCCGCTGGTCTTATACAACAAATTTACGTACTTCTACAACAGTTATTGTAATCAGTCTTAAGAAAATCTAAGAATCATTAGTGATTACAGTTAAACATCCAGTTACCTGAAAACACCATTTTCATTTTGAAGTTTGTTAGTTGTTCGTCATCTCCTCCAAGCACAACCCCTGGGCCAAATCCCCAATGCTATCTTGGCTATCTATAAACAATATATGAATTCTCGATTACCCCTTTAATTCACTACCTACTGGGCATGAAGTATGACCTTAGTTCTGAGTTATCCAGTGGGTCAAATGAAGGAGACCTGACTCGAGTTGAGCTTACTACATTCCACCAGCCGTATATGACCCAAAGCCACTGATCTGACCTGTCTATTACAATATCTATTCATCACTACTAACTTCACTCCTGTAACTGACATGAAATAAACTCCTAAATGTACCAAGCCACTGGTGTGACCTGTCTATTACAATATCTACTCATCACTACTAACTTCACTCCTGTAATAAATAGGAAATAAACTCCTAAATATCTAATTATTTAGGGATATCTATCATTTCGATCACGAATCACCTGCTCTGTTTACTTGACAACGAGGAATGAACTCCTTCCTCCCAGTATGACGTCTGAAACACAACATGAACCCTCAAACTCGCTCGAGACGCGTTCGAGACCTTTTCGAGGCAACTCTGACCTTTGAAACCCTCGATTATTCACAGACCCCACAACCTTTAGATGAACTCTGACCTCATGAACTATAAACCTTTCGAGTATCTTTAGCCTTTTGAGAGAGCACTGACCCTCCCCTGAGCACAAGAGAGACTCGTGGACCTTGGAGGGGGAGCGCCTCCATCTCTTGATAAAACAAAACACTCTCATGAACCAACAACTCTTCTTCGCCAACACTAAACCACTTTACGCCATAAAGATACTAAATTTGGACTTTCTCTAAGTAATTCTCTTGGTTTTCTCAAGTGATAAGTACAGTCTACAGGACGTAACGCACTTCGAGGAGACTTAGAAGTAAAGTATACTAACTCTCTCCCTACGTGACATAGCAGCGGCTGCAGCAGCGGTGCCCCCCCCATGGAGCCTTCTCATCGTACAGTGAGGAGCCAGAGGCCAGCAGTTCATGTCACTGTTCGCTTTCCACCTCACTGACGACGACAGAAGGCACTCCATCACCGTTAACGGAGAGACGATAGTGCCAGTGCCTCCCGAGCCACCTCCACCTCCGCCGTGCCAACGAAAAATGTAAAAGTTCAAGCAACCATAGAAAATGAAATTACAATGAGACACAGAAAATGGAGATGCTTAAAGGGCAGACAAAAATAAATCTTCGTTAATCGGAACTTTTAAATGTGTGGTCCTGCAAATGATAAAATGTAAAAGAGCGAAGGATGGGAAAGAAATTCTGGAAATATCCAGATGGAAAGTCTAAAATACGTAAGTGGGGAATAGACAAACTTTAATCACATGAGTATTTAAAAATGGCTGAAAACAATGAAGAGATAACGATCATATAAAATCACATTTCTTCGCAAATTAAGTTATCAGTTCTATAAACATAGAACCAGCCACCATACCAAAGTAGTTTAAGATACTTTTAAGATGCTATTGTCTACCTTACATAAGAAACAGATGATAAAAACAGTTGAAATATCTTTAGCGGATGGTCTAATATGTCAGGTGTTTACGGCCACCGGAACTGTGAGAGATGGTAACATAAACACTAACAAAAACAGTGCTTTACTGGTTCAGAAAATGAGGTAACCCGGGGAACAATGAGCTATTAGAGGTGCATGGATTATGGTGATGAAGAAGGAGAGGTCGAGTGAGGAGGTAGGCAGGTTGTGAGTAATTTGAGACTTGGGTCCGTACGTGTCGTGGCTCCTGGAGTGCGCGATTGGCTTCCGGGGAACAATGTGGTATAATACAGGAGGCGACGTGCCGTCAGTGGAAAGGTCTGTCTGTCTGTCTGTCTGTCTGTCTGTCCGTGGGGCCTGGATGTGGACAGGGAGCTGTGGTGATTTCGGTGCATTACACACAACATGACAGCTAGAGAGAGACTGAGCGTGAGAGGATGTGGCCTTTCTTGGTCTGTTCCTGGCGCTACTTCGCTACCGCGGGAAACGGCGATCAGGTATGGGTGGGTTACGGGGGGAGGGTGGTGGAAGCCCAAAAATAAGGGAGAACAAGAATTTTACCAACTTGAGCCTTACCAATTTACCCATTACCTATTTCCCCAAAGGGAATGGGGAGAGTCAGGCTCTGAACAGTATGAGAGAGAGAGAGAGAGAGAGAGAGAGAGAGAGAGAGAGAGAGAGAGAGAGAGAGAGAGAGACAGGCGGTGATTCACAAGACATCTGAGGATGATTGGATTTCTGATTACGATTTCAAACGGAAGAAGAAAAATAAATATATGATGGAAAACGGATGGAGGTGCTGAACGAAAAATTAAGGAAAAAAAAAACGTTAAAGAAAACGGGTTTTCTTTTTCCACCACGGACGCCCTTCCAAAGTGCGTTATCTGCCTTAATTACGCCAAGGGAAAAAAATGTTGTCTTACACACACACACACACTTCCCCTACCCCCTCCTCCCCCTCCCCTCCCCTTTTACCTACAGCATCACTCAATTTCGTTCAGCAATTACGCCCGACATTCTGAGAAATCGCGGGAGGGGGGGAGAGGGGGAGGGGAGGGAAGGGGGAGGGGGAGGAGGGGAGAGGGGGAGGTCAACAAACAAACACAAAAAAAAAGGCTAAACAAACAATTTGACAATATAACTTCCTTGAACGAGAGGTCTTGAGGGGGGAGGGGGGATATGAGGGTCGGGTGGTGGGGGGAGTTGTGGGGAGGGGGAGGGGGATGGGGGTCGGGTGGGTGGTGGTTGGGGGGTCGTGGGGGAATGGATGGGGGTTGGGTTAGGGGGGGTTGGGGGTCGTGGAGTGGAGGGGTGGAAGGGTCGGGAGGGGAGGGGAGACGACCCCCCCCCCCATCCAGGCCTATAAGAATTCTCCGGGAAAGTCGGAGGGCTTATAATGTTCCGGGTTCCTAGAACTGACCACTCCAGCCGGGTGTCTGGAAGCAGCAGGGAGAGGAGGGGGGGTTGGGGGTTGGAGGGGGGGAAGCATTACTGGAAAAAAATGAAATAATGAATATTTTTTTTTAATTCTAATTCTCGCGAGCGAAGGAATTCCTCAGAATCACTCGTTACGGATCCACGAAATTAATTCTGGAATTAGACTGAGTTTGAATAGAATTAATTATATTTTTTTTTCTCTTCTTAATCCTACCTGACCTGTATTAAGGATTAAGTCATTTAAGATCAAGTTAGTTTTCTCAGAATGGTAGTCAAGAGCTCATTAACATGAATGAATAAATGAATGGTCAGGAACCCCTCTTTAAATAAATGAGTTACTGATTTGTTATATGTAGTTACGGGCGAAGGGGGGGGGGAGGGGGGCGGCGAGGCGGAGGGGGTGGTTTTGGAGGTCAAGAGGTTAAAACTGGGATAGGGGGTTAGAGAGAGAGAGAGAGAGAGAGAGAGAGAGTAGGAGAGAGAGAGAGAGAGAGAGAGAGAGAGAGAGAGAGAAACTATGATGACCTGACGTCACCCACTCGTGTGTGTGTGTGTGTGTGTGTGTGTGTGTATCTGTGACGTCACCCACCGTCCTTCAAGTATGACACGGGGTCGAGTGAGGGCGCAACAGAGAACGGGAGGTGGGGAGAGGGAGTGAGGGGAATCTATACATTCCCGTTGGGGAGGGAGGGAGTATAGCTAACAACAACCAGAGGACGCTGAAGGGGAAAAGAATTCAACTGTCGTCAATATCTTTCGTATGCCATAGTCTGCCCTCCATCTTGTCCACCTCCACAGAAAACGGAGTCAGACCTGAACGACGAATCACAGAGCGTAACTGACTCACGTGATCATTATGAACCCCAGTTTTCTTTTGGGGATACGACGTGGGTAGCCAACTGCCATGAATTCACGTCAAGTATTTTTTTATATATTTTTCTTTTCTAAATGCGGAGGCCATAGTGTGAACTGCCGCCGACTCATTAACCACTACCGCCTACACAGTGTGAGCGGCCTCTCTCTCTCTCTCTCTCTCTCTCTCTCTCTCTCTTTCTCTTTCTCTCTCTCTC
>JAYMFT010250671.1:0-10909 GCA_038088735.1 Panulirus argus
AGAGAAAGAGAGAGAGAGAAAGAGAGAGATACAAAAAAACACAGAAACAAAGACAAAGAGAGAGAGAGAGAGAGAGAGAGAGAGAGAGAGAGAGAGAGAGAGAGAGAGAGAGAGAAATTTAAAGAAGGAATGTACGTATATATAAACACATGCAGCGAGGTAAAGTATCACCAACAAAAATGAATTTATAACACGCAGTATTTCAAAACCCAGGAGTATATATATATATATATATATATATATATATATATATATATATATATTTCTCACCCGCTGCACCGATTCTGTGTGATTTAAGTGACTCCGGAAGGTTTCTGAGAAAATATATTTCATATACACCGTTATTTCTCGGCCCAAAAATGAGCAAGTTTATAGTTCAGATGAACCAATGGATTTTTCAGACCGGATTTCACTGAAATGTAAAGGTGTGTGTGTGTGTGTGTGTGTGTGTGTGTGTGTGTGTGTAAATGGTTTGTAAATTGCACCGAAAAAATAAATCTTGTATGATAACGAATTAGGGAAAGTAGGCCGTGCATAACAAATCTCTTAACCACTTCTACGAGAGAGTGAGCTCCGCCGTGGACTAAAGATACGATTGGACAGACTGTTAGCTCCAGGACCAAAAAAAATCAGAAGGCGCTTAGTTCTGCACCGCGGCGGAAGATGGCGAAGGAGAAACTGGATTTTGCGGACGGGCACAAACGGGACATTCGCTCGATGGATACCAGATGATCTTAAATTGGATGTAAAGAGAAAGCGCATGAGGAACGAAGCTTCATGATGTCGTTTGTGGTTACCAGTCATGTGCCGAGGGGCTTTTGGAATCAACGTCGAATACCTCTGCGGGCTGTTTAGTCACGAATGACATCAGCTTAGAAAATAGTACTAAAGAAACTCCAAATTTGGCCGTAAACTTGCCCCACAGTTGGCCTGAATGCATGGTTGATGACTTTCAACCCAGGTTAAATAACAGTGCACTGAAGATGGGGTAGAGTGAAAAAAAGAAGAAAATGGCCCCGATGTAGATGCAATCAAGGAGGAAACAAGATATAGGATTCTATAGCACAACCCTCAAGTTTCTACACGAGGTTGGCGATGTTTGAAATGGAAAAAAAAAATATATGAAATGTCACGACATGAAACTAAGCAAGGAGCTTGTTAGAAAAAAAAAAGTAGTCATGATGAACTCATACAACATCAAGAAGTAGCGGATGAATGGCATAAGGCAAGGGATGAGACTGTGAATGCCGAGAGCGTTCGAAAGTTTTTAGAAACACATATGAGACACCTATAGCTTATAATCCCCTCGTTCTGTACAATTAAGTAAATACACACATATCAACCATACTCACATAAATCACACAAACCCTACATTATCTTCTGATCACTGAATGGTAAGAAATCGGTCTCTGAAAAGAGGCAGAACAACGACGGAAACGTGGGGGGGGCAGAGACGTTGCTCGCGACCGTAAAAATCTTATGCAACAGTGAGGTCTTTGGAACTCTGGTCACAAAGGGATGAGGAGATGAAGAGAAATCCCTATCGCCAAAGAAAAGCATCCTCGGGAGCCACATGTCTTGCTTGCTCTCAGATTCATTCGTCACAGGAATATTTTCTAATCAAGGATTTGTCCCACGCTCGTAATAGGAGTTTTTCTTTTTTTCTTTTTTTTGAGGGGGTGGAGGGAAATAGTTGGACCACGTCCCGTATTAAGGGAAACAAAGGAGTCAACGTCTCCCAGTTTTCAAACAGCCTTGAACAGATTGTGTACTTGGGAATAAGACTGTGTGTGTGTGTGTGTGTGTGTGTGTGTGTGTGTGTGTGTGTGTGTGTGTGCGTGCGTCAGTGACCCGTGGGGGTCAAATGGTCTTGTATTGCTTTGAGAGGCTGTCAACAAAATAGATAAAATCATTACAAAGCTGTCAAAAAAAATGGTCTTGTATTGCTTTGAGAGGCTGTCAACAAAATAGAAAAAATCATTACAAAGCTGTCAAAAAAAAAAAGAAAATGCAATAATCAGTTAGTCCATTGCTACGGAAGACTAATTCCTCTTAGACACAAAATGCTAAGACAGTGTGATTTATCCATTGCTCAAAATTCAGCCAATTGAGTTAAGAAATTACCCACGTAAGAGAACTAAGATACATTCCTCTTAGACACAAAATGCTAGGACAGTGTAATTCATCCATTGCTCAAAATTCAGCCAACTGAGTTAAGAAATTACCCACGTAAGAGAACTAAGATACACACACACACTGCTCACAAGACCAGTTAACTGACGAAGGGACGCGCACCATTCATGTAGCCAAAGGTCTCAACTTACCAGTCTAGACAAACAGACTAGGAACTTTGTAAAACTAAAAGGATATTCCTTATAATCTGTTTTCATCAACGGTCTCAAAAACACCGTCGTTGTAACTTCCATCGCCCGACGAAATTCTGTATTCGCAAAAATGAATTATCTTTCGTAATTTGGGGACTGAATCAGAAATCTTAAGTTAAACCAGATTTATGATCCTCTGTAAAATTAATGCTGTGTGTGTGTGTGTGTGTGTGTGTGTAATATATATATATATATATATATATATATATATATATATATATAGAATGTGACGGCCACACTAGTCTGTGATAATAATGATAATGTAATGGTAATCGCGCTTCAGCGTAAGTTCAGGTAATCTTCTTTACTGATAAATTTCACAGTACACGACTTTTTTCTACGGAGGAAATCCACCTCATCGTGTATGTTTTACTTCCCTGACAACAGCACACTGAACTCATTCAGTGCAAATGTAAATACTCCTAAGGGATTTACTTTAGGTAAATTTACCCTGTAAAAAAAAAAAAAACTTTTCCAGGTACATTTCCAGGGTCTTTAAGACCGTCCTGGAACCAATCAAGCTTCGAGGGTTCGAATCCCCACCCGACCAAGACGGGACATTAGCATTTCGAACGGTGGTAATTGACTTCCTAATTAACCTAAGTTATTGTCCAGTGGTCATTAGCTGTGTGTGTTTGTGACCCCCAAAGGGCCAAAGAACGACATGAAGGAAAGATTTCAATTTTCACCACGTTATATCAAGCCCAGTGTTCCTCGTTATCAATATCTTCTGTGAGTAAAACATGCATATACCTTATTGCTAATGAGAGTTGGGTGATAATTAGTAAAGCTTACGTAAAGCTGGTGAGAAATAATTGCGTACACTATTTTAATTATTTTCCATTATATGCACACAGTAGCTACTTCGTTTTATGCCTCTGTAACGACAGATGATTATTCTTTTTTACCGTACTATTTTGTTGTAAATATTAATCAAACGAATTACGTTTGCCTCGAAATATCACTAGTATTCAAGGTACATATTTTCTTTATTTTAAGATACAGAAACGAATGAAACACACACACACACACACACACACACAGTGCTTATCCAAAGTGAGGAAATACCTAGCTCACCCTAAATAAGCTTATGTATGGTTAGTTAGCTAATAACTAATCATGACCCAGTTCTGTAATAAATGCAACACCTTAACTGTGTATTTACAGCCAACTGGCTACCTAAATCCAACAAACTTATTCATTTTACAAACACACGTACAGTAACAAATGCACAGGACGTGCAAGCGAATGACTTCTGATGTATCAGATGCATTTCATCAACGACAAAAATTGCCGAAGGGTAATTTTCCGAAAAGCTGTTTTTCCTTTCCACCCGTTCGTTCCAGCCCTCGAAGCTTCGCCGAGGTGACCACAGCGAACCGATCCGTTTCCAGCGAGCCACAGTGGGCCCCGCACGTCCCCCAGGCTCCAGACACTGCCGCCCACCACTGTGATACGACTTTACGAGGACCATTCTCCGCCCCCAAGCCTCACTGGAGTACATAAACGTGGGCCACGGAGTACCCTCATTCAACGCCCGTTCTCGCTCCATTAACCTCGACTTTGCCCCCTCTCGTCGTCGTCTTCTTGTCTTCCACCTCCCACTTATTTTGACTTTTGAATTCTACTCATCACTTGATAGTCGTACTTCATTTTCCTTCTATATATTGACTTTTATCTTCTATATCACATCATATTCCTTCTATAAAATGACTTTTTAACTTGTATAGTAACACCAAGTTCCTTCTATATATTGACTTTTAACGTCATATTCCTTCTATATATTGACTTTTAACGTCATATTCCTTCTATATAATGACTTTTAACTTCTACATACCTTCGTATTCCTTCTATATTTTGACTTTTAACTTCTATCTCTTTCTTCCTCGTTTCTTTCATCCATCTGTACAGAGAACTCAAAAGGGGATCAGTGACTCTTTGTTGCAGCCGCCTGTCTCACATTTCAGTCAAGTTCATATACGATGGAGACTGTGGTTATCGTCTTTTCCATACGACACAAAATGAAGAAATCTTTCTTCTTCCGACTGTGAATCTGTGAAGGTGCTTCTCCGTCTATCAAAAGACATTAAACGTGCCACACTACCTGCGCTCTTATTTCCTATCCTTTCGTCTTTCTTGTACCATATATATTACCTCCCTCCCTCTATCTATCTATAACACGTACATACGGGCCTCCATGGCGTGGCGGTTAGGGCTACCGATCGGGAGGAGAACACGTACCCTCTTTAAGTGCTCAACCAGCCCAAGGAACGTACCATCATGCTCAAAGCGTCATGATGGTGGTCGGGTGTTCCGTATTTTCCCCCGAGGTCGGAACCTCCTCCTCCTCCTTCTCCTCTACCTTCTCCTCCTCCTTCCCTTCCTCCTCCTCCTCCATGTGCCCCGCGTTTGTCGTATAATCCAGCAAACAACAGCGGTAACTCAATAACGTCCAAAGACTCGCTGGCAAACTTTACGCCCCTCCCATCACCGTAACAGGCTGGAGAGAATCGAGTTATCAGAGAGGTCCCTCAACGTCAAGAAGTCATGCACAGATCCAGCCTTCAGGGCCACGTCCAGGTCGTGTTGTTCGATGAAGAAATTCCGTAATGACTTAACACGAAGGTGGAAAAAGGAGAAAATGTGGTACACGAGCAGAAAATTGTGTTTACAGACTTTTAGTTTTTGTTTTTATCATGGGTAATTGTTTTTGAGTGTGTATGTGTGTGTGTGTGTGTGTGTGTGTGTGTGTGTGTAAGGACGTCTTTTGTCCGTGACTGGAGCCTTCAACATAAAAAAGAAATATTTTCTTGCAGTATTTGTCTCGCCTGAACCTGATTCATACTACTTGCCCAATTTCTGAAATAAGATTTCTCACCAACTTCAACTTAAACTACCTACTTCAGGTCCTGAAACGTCTCTCAGCGCTTATTACTTCACAGGGCTCCACTAGATGTACAGTGAATAGATAAGAAAGAATAAATCAAGAATCAATACATTCTTTTATGAATATCTTGCTAAACACAGAATTAAACGTATAAACGGAAATATTCATCTTATGTTCCCTGACGCTTTGCTAATTCTAACTGCTATACGAATGTGGAGTTTCGTAATAGGTGAATTTATCTTTCGAATATTTGTTTCAACTCTAAAATATGTACTCCGTTAACTGTAAAAACAGTCTGTCGGATGGAAATAATTTCTTTATTAATGTAAGATAAGCTTCATGAAATTAGTAGTATAATAACTAGTCCAATACATAATAGTGTAATACATTGTCTATGTTTTTAAGCAGATTTTCCAGCCTCTAAAAAACTAAATTATCATTCTTTTCTTTGCGCCTCTTAAGGACCTGAGACCAACGAAGACTTTTGTCTGTGACTGAAGCCTTCAACTCAAAATGAACACAAATATATCATCCGTAAGCCCTCCATCTATCTCTGTCTTTGACTACAATGTAGGCAACACAGCTCATCAATTTCCTTCTTGCCATAATCAAACGTGTCATGTCTCTCTCTCTCTCTCTATCTCTCTCTCTCTCCAACCGAAAAAAAAAAACAAGGTAGTGGATGGGAGGCTTCGTTCATTTGTCCCTTCATCCTCGAAGCAAACCATTTCAGTCCTAGAGCAAAGATCATCTTCTCAGCGCTCCTCACAGAGTAACAGATGGGCTGGGGACTCCTTCCTTAACACTTATCTTACGGGAGTTTGAGGTAAAAATCTGAAAGTCTGATTCCCAAACTTGCTAAACTTGCTATTCTTTTTAAGCTGTACCCATCTATAAGAGATTCGACACAGAAAAAAAAGAGTCCTACAGGTGTGAATAAAGGTAATATCATCACTAAATCTCCTCCTTTTCAACACTTACTGGGGTGAAGTGTAACGAAACGGAAGCGAAAAGACAAACTTCGCCTTTGGCTAAGGACGCCTTCATCTGCCAGCTGATCAGATATATTTCTACGAGCTGTGTATACCTTTGCAAAGAGGTCTTGTTGGAGTTCTTGCCCTAAGCCTATATATACTAAGTCGACCCACTCTGACTCCAAAAAACGGACCCGGCCGCGCTGGGCTGACTTCTGACGTCACGCGGTCCTGAACCCTCAGTTGATTCGTTAGCTTTGTACCAGCACGATTTCTTTGTTTAGGGCCAATGACGTAGCATACAGGCTCCACCCACATCCGTATGGGTTGACTTGGCATATATACACAGGCTTAGTTCTTGCCTTTCACCCAGTTAACACGGGGTCAAAGAACGCCGTGTGTGTGTGTGTGTGTGTGTGTGTGTGTGTGTGTGTGTGAGTATGTGTGTGTGTTCTTCATGTCCTTTTCGTGCTACGAGTGATGTCCCAAATAAATAAGCCTCCACAAAAAAGTGTATTTTGAGCCCCTGCACTTTACGGCGCCATAAATTTTTGAAAGTTTGAAAAAAATTCTATCCCCCATACTAACTAATGGAATCTCGTGGAAGGAAAAGGTCTCAGCAGACTATACAGGGAGCCGTAATATATTACATTCCTTATGTTGGTTCTTCTATACAAGGACGCTTGGCCTAGCTCGATATTCCAAATCATATATAAAAAAAAAAAACTTTCTGTAAAATGCAGATTTAGTATCGTCTGGCCGTCGAATTTCCTTCCCCAGCGCGTGTCTTTACCTTTATATTTAATGTCCTCGTAGTGCTGGGTTTGTTATATATAAGCTTTGTCTTTCTGGTGGCCTGCTTCGCACCAAATAGCACAGGCATAACTTACGGGCTGAAAACTGCACACCAGAATGACACATGCCGGCAAGACTGCGAGCAAATACGTGGCCAAGAGACTGAGAATGACTTGTATCAGTTTCCTGGTGGCTATTTATAGGGCAGCAGAGACGTCGACACACACTACTGCAGTGTTACACGAGTCGGGAAACAAGACAGCAACAGCGATCACAAAGGCTGCTGGACATGACATCAAGACGAAATGTACAATGAACCCAGATGGTCTGAAACGGTTTATCGTCACTTAACTCAGCAACACGAATAAAAGAGAGTCATATCTGCAAAAGTTCTCTGACAATTCTACATCTCAAAAGTACATTTACAATATAGGAGAAAACGTATATACTGGAAAAAAAAATACCGCAAGATTCCATACAGATGGTTAGCCCACCCTTGCATAATCTGCCTGTCACACAGAAGCAAGTCTTCTTGTTCAAGAGAGAACAAGGCCACGCAACTGCAGCACGGAGCCACTAGCCGTTCTGTCAGCACATCTAAGACAAGTCGGCCGTCCTAGGTCGGCGTCAGTTAAGCGCGCTACGCGCGCGACTGCCGTAAATCCCCCCCCCCTCCTGCACGGAAAACAATATCGTAGCTAAAAAAGAGTTCAATTAGACACGTACGAGGAGCCAATAACTCTCTCGAGGACGATAACTACACCTTCCAGTGGGCGGTCACAGTGCTACACGAGTTTTACTGGCACTAGGGTTATGACGCGCCTCACGTCAGTAAGGATCAATAACACACACACACACACACACACACACATACGAGGCCAGCAACACGCCATAAAAAGGTCAGTAACACACCTATTGGTATCAGAAATACAAGTCGAGTGGCAGGCGCCTGTAAAGCCATCGACGCGCCTTTAAAATCACGAACACACACTTAGATGCGTACCAGGAAACTCAGCATCACGCCATCATTGTGAATACCGCATCTCCAAGACCTAAACAGCATAACCAGAGGAGATCGATACGGTACACGCATCAAGTTGCTAACTCGTTAGGACTCTCGTAAGAGACGACCTTTGCGCCCCCATCGCCTCCCGACGCGAACTCTGATCACTTCGTTGAGAGATATTCCCACAGAACGTCGACAGCGAGAGATACACCAGCGACTGTTGCACGGCTTGAGAGAACAGGTCATCCAGCAACACATTCGCAGAACAGGAGATCAAAGTATCCCTTACACGTCCACAACACCTTAATAACTCCACCTCTATCGCCTTGATCAAGCGTGGCGACAGGCCAATTTACTCCCAGCCACGGGGAAAGGGCGTTGTCACGCAATCTTTACGACGTGCTAAAGTAGGCACTTGGCCGTATTTTCATTTCCCTCTAGGGTGCTAAATCTTCAGCGCATTAATACATTAAATTTTACGAAGAATTTCAGTTTCCCTTCGGGCGATGAACTGCTCGCTCCATTATTGAATCATTTCTCAGATAAGAAACTCAACGTTCTCTTAAATTCAGCAATATATTTCTATATTCTTAATCTTTTCACAGAGGCGCGCCCTTTCGACATCAGCAGTAAATATCATGTTCTGATTTCTTTGGAAAATGGAATGTCTGTGTATCAATAAATGAATAGGACACATGGTTAGAGATAACAGATTTTACGTCAAGAGGCATATCATCAAATCATAGTAATATAAGCATAATTATGTACGTATATTTGTGACTCCAAATACTCATTGACTCTGTCTCCTATACCGCAGAAGAATCGCGTTTTACGACCTCTCATCATGAGCAAACCGTATTATCACAAAATACACACCAGTTTGTGATGGCTTGAATCAATTACACAACAAAATATGTTATTTTCTAGTATCAGTGTTGAGAAGTACGAAGTAAAGTAATGAATCGAAGGACCTTCTATAGCCTGAAGGAACAAATTCTTTAAACCTGTGGTAAAAGGATAGCTGACACACCCAGTGACAAATCACACACACATCGAACTGTCCAAACTAACTCTCAACAGCCACCCTCCCAGCTCACTTCTTGAACGCCACCCCACCCGACATACAACCATCTGAAATCACACTCCCCAGACACACACGAGTCAGTCAGTCCCATATATGCATGGACCATCACCCATCCCCTGCAACATTACATACACCGATTCAACATATCCCGAGGTCGTCTACGATGCAACTACCAAAACGATGATTCCGAACTCTCAAAACGCTCAATCTCCCAGCGCTCTCGGCACGTACAAGAGCACACGATATCGTAGCTCTTTATGACCTGTGGTCACGCCCGGGGGACGTGGCCGGCTTCCAGGGCGTTGCAGGAGTCTCACAAAGACAGAAGGGATCCCTGGGACAGGAAATGATACGTTTGTGTGTGTGTGTGTGTGTGTGTGTGAGAGAGTATATGTGTACTGATACGCTGGCGTTTCAGGTCACTTTCCTCTTCTCTCCTTCCACCTACAGTAGCAGACACACACCTACACAGCAGCACAGATGACCTTACACTACACACCTTTTCCCCTCTGTTTTTCCACGTCTTGGTCAAACATCCTACACGCTTCCAGTCCCCCTCCAGCTCCTCTTGCTAAACCCTACTTCAACTTTCCAGTCCCCTCCGGCAGCCTCTCCTCCTCCACTTCACTTGCAGAGCCACGTTCACTTCTCCCTCCCTCCCTTCCTCCCTCCCTTCCTTCCTTCCAAATCCACTAGGCTACCCCTTCCCCTTCTCCTGTCTCATCTATTATTCCCCCCTCTCTCTCTCTCCTGTCCCATCTACACTAGACCCCTTTCCTATCCAGTCCCGTTTATTATGCTCTTCCTCTCTCCTGTCCCATCTACACTAGACCCCTTTCCTATACAGTCCCGTCTATTACGCTCTTCCTCTCTCCTGTCCCATCTACACTAGACCCCTTTCCTATCCAGTCCCGTCTATTACGCTCTTCCTCTGTCCTGTCCCATCTACACTACACCCCTTTCCTCTCCCGTCCTGTCTATTACGCTCTTCCTCTCTCCTGTCTCATCTACACTAGACTCCTTTCCTCTCCTGTCCCATCTACTAAACCACTCCCTTCTCCTGACGCAACAGCTGCTCCAAGTTCTTGACTCACCTTCTACACAGCCCACCCCTATCCTGACCCCTCTCAGCCTCCTCACTCATCCATTACCCATCCTATCTCCTCACCCACCTATTACCCACCCTATCTCCTGACCCACCTATTACTCACCTACCTATCCCAACTCACCTACTAACCCTTACCGTACCTATCAAGTCCGTGTACGACTAACTTTCCACCTCACTCTTTCGGATTCCCTCATTCTCTCCTACCTTTCCCCTGCCAGCCTCATCTTCCAGCCTCCCCTGCCACTCTCCCCTTGTCAGCCACCCTCCCCCCCCCTGGTCAACCTCCCCTGCCGGCCGCCTCCTTCCACTGCAAACTACACCTCTGGCCAGCGTCCCTCCCCAGCTCTCTCTCTCTCTCTCTCTCTCTCCCTCCCTCTCTCTCTCTCTCTCTCTCTCCCTCCCTCTCTCTCTCTCTCTCCCTCCCTCCCTCCCTCTCTCTCTCTACACCTGCCAACCTCCTCTAACCTCCACCGAGCCAGGCCGGGGTATCAGTGGCCGGCGCATTAGTCACTTGCCTCGCCTTCCCTCCGCTTCCGCCGCCGCTTACATCACCCCTTACAGGCGACTTCCTCTTCATTTTGCGTTCCTTTACCCGCTTTCGTTTTATTCAATTTTCAATCCCCACCCACCCCCAGCCCCCAACCAGGGCCTTCCATCTATTCATTAAGATC
>JAYMFT010250693.1:0-10909 GCA_038088735.1 Panulirus argus
CTCCCACCCCACCCGTTACTACTGTTTCTGCTGTTACTACTCCTGTTTCTGCTTCTCCTCCTGCTCTTACTGCTGTTGTATCCCTCTGCTGTCATCACTACTGCTGCTGCTGCTGCACAGTTATAGAGCTGTTTCTGCTGTTCTACTTTATACCTTCTGTTGCTCTCCGCCTCTACTGCTGTTTCTGCTGCACTCTAGTCTCTCTCTCTCTCTCTCTCTCTTTCTTGTAGACTTACACTTATAATTTCACTTCTACCTTCAAATGAAATAATGCTTTCGCCTAATTACCTATAAGTAAAGTAATCAGTACATAAAATCACACTTATAAGTGAAGTACTCATATAATATCCAATAATAAAAAGATACTTATGCATAAAGTATCTAATATATAAAAGAGATACTTATAGATAAAGTATCCATTATAAAAGATACTTAGAAATAAAATATCCAATATACATAAAAAGATACTTATGATAAGTATCCAGTGCGTGAAACGATAATTTCAAGTAAAGTATCCTATTCTATAAACAGTTATACATAAAGTATCTAATATATGAAAAGATACTTTATGTACTACACTTAGATCACTTACAATGGTATTCTGAAAGATGCACTTAAGTGTTAAGTGCATGGTGGGCGGCTAGGTTGGGTCATATTGGGTGGCAAAGTGGGTGGCACGGTGGGCGACTAGTCTGGGTCATGATGGGTGGCAAAGTGGGCGGCACCGTGGGTGATTTCAGTAGATGATGGGTGGCAAAGTGGGCGGCACAGTAGCTAGCTTCAGGTCAGGAAGAGAGAGAGAGAGAAAAAATCCTTCCGTGGGCGGCAAGAGTAAGCCCACCCACCTACCTGTTGCCCTTATGAAAGGGGGCGGCACAGTGGGCGGCACTGTGGGCGGCCTCAAGCCACCCAACAATTATGCGGGTCAAGTCGGCTCTGTTGGAGTGTAATTGGCCATTGTTTGTAACTTTGGCCCGGAACAGCTAAACCGCGCCTCCAATTTACAAAACATTCTTTTTTTTGGGGGATGGGGGTTTTGGAGAGGCCTTCGGCAGGGTTTATTGTAGGTGTTGGTTTTTGGAGTTTTTGTTTTGTTTCAGGGATGCTTTTGGACTAGTTTCATTTTTTTTGGAGGGGTTTGGAGGGGGCCTTTGGGTGGGTTTATTGTAGGGTTTGATTTTTTTGGAGGGGAAATTGAGAGGCTTTCGGCTATGTTTATTGTAGGTGTTGGTTTTTGGAGTTTTTTCTTTGTTTCAGGGAGGCTTTTGGACTAGTTTCATTTTTTTGGAGGGGTTTGGAGGGGGCCTTTGGGTGGGTTCATTGTAGGGTTTGATTTTTTTGGAGGGGGTTTGGAGAGGCCTTCGGCTGGGTTTATTGTAGGTGTCGCTTTCGGGGGGGGGGTATAGGGAGGCCTGTGGTTTGGTCTGCTGGAGGCGTTGGTTTTTGGAGGGTTTGGAGAAGATTTTGGCTGGGTTTACTGTAGGCATTAGTTTTTGGAGGGGTTCAGAGACACGTTTGGTTGCGTTTATTCTAGTTATCGCCTTTTGGAAGGGGTTTAAGAAGGCCTTTGGTTTATTGGAGGTTTTATTTTTTGAGGGTTTGGAGGGGCCAATGCCTGGTTTATTGTAGGCGTTAGTTTTTGGAGGGGGTTTAGAGACGTCTTTGGCTGAGTTTATTGGAGGCGTTGTGTTCCCATGATAACAATTACCCAGAACCAGAATTCCCTCCACTTAAAAAGATATCTTTTTTGATACAGAAAAAAGATAACAGATAGCTTACCTATGCTAGGGGGAAGACAATGCTTCACTCTAAGCACGGAAGAAGAAGTGGTCGAAATACTCAACTCCAAACTGTGATATCCTGACATTTAATGTCGGTTTGTTTACATGTACAAGTGCCTTTGATTTTGACCATTTAAATGGCTTTTTAAATATAGTTCCCTCCCCCCCCTCCTATCATCTAATGGCTCTATCTTAATCTCTCTCTCTAGTTCTCATTAACACTCGTCATCGTTATTAATTACAAATTTAATCTAAATTGCTTTTCTTATTTTCTAAATCTAATTCTATAGCACTATATGCGTCCCAATTGTCTCTAAGCCATTTGAGAACCCTGCCTTATCTATTGAACCCTCATGGCCAATCAGCATCTATCTATCTGCATCTATCTCTTATCTCTCATATCTCTGTGTCATTATCTCATTATCTCGATCCTCCCATTTCTCGTCGTTCTTCCAGCGTCTACTGGCTTGAGATGTGTCTCTTAATTTAGAGATTTTATTTGTTTTCGTTTATTTTTTATTTGGTTCATCTGCTCGAATCTGGCTCCACATGTTGACTGCTTTGACCTGCTGAACCTCTGCTGTCATCTGCTGAACTCTCTCATCTGCTGAACTCACTCCCCTCTCTCCCACCCCCACACTCCCCCTCTCTCTCTCTCTCTTCCTCCTCTCACCTGCTGCCCCCCCCCTCCCACGCCCCCTCTCACCTGCTGCTGCTACTCTCACTTGTCGTCTACTCTCTCTCTCTCTCTCCCCCCATGCCCTAGGGGTGTGGGGAGGTTATGTGTATGTGTTAGTATGTGTGTGTGTCTCTCTCCCCACCCCTCTCAGCACCCCACCCTGTGGCAAAAAGGTCTCTCCTCCCCCCCCCCCCCACGCCCCAGCCCCCTCCCCCCCCCCCTCCCCTCTCGTGCACCCCTTGGGGAGGCCTGACCCAGCCACCTCCTGTTATGACAAGGGGCTCCGGCGTTTTAGGCCGGTGTGTGTTTTATCGTCGGGGCGAGGAGCCGCGGGGATCCTTGGTCAATATTATTACACCTAATTCATTCTCGCTTATTGTCTCTATGGCCCTCCACTCGAGTGCAGACAGATGGATGAAAAATAGAGAAAAAGAGACAGAGGGGGAGGGAGGGAGGGAGGGAGGGAGAGAGAGACGGACGGACGGACGGGGCCTGAAGGGGCAGAGGGACAGACGGACGGACGGGGTCAAAAGGGACAGAGAGAGAGACAGACGGACTGTCGGACGGGGCCAAAATGGACAGAGAGAGACAGACGGACGGACGGACGGGGCCAAAAAGGGACAGAGAGACAGACAGACGGACGGACGGACGGGGTCAAAAGGGGTGGAACGTGTGTGTTGTGTGACCTCCACCTAGTGTTGCTTTGAGTTACGATAGTTTTGTCTGACTTGTGTTACGTGTGAGGGTGTGTTCTTGTGTTGCTTGAGGCAGAGACGAGAGTTTTTCTTTTTTTGAGTTGCTGTTTGGTCTTAAGTGTTCTGGCGTTCGGTTTTGTGTTTCTAAGTGTTGCTACATCGACTACGGTCACATTAGAAGAGTTTCTGGACATTTATGTTTTTTTAAGGAAGTGTCTTGCTTAATTTTGTGATATCTTTTTGTTCTTTTATCCATATGTATGTCGAAGATCTGTTCACCAAGTCAGTTATCTGGTTTAACAAATTAAGGGATGTGTGATCAGGTCACCCCTCGCTCTTTTCTCTTCCCCTGAGGAATTAATCTAAAGCCCCTAGTCTTTCCCTGTACCTTTAAGTTCTGTCCCCATGTATATATATATATACATATGTCCCCCCCGTATATATTTCCCATGTATATTTATATATATGTATCCCCATGTACATGTATATGTCCCCTATGTTTACATATGTCCCATTTACATATGTCTGTATGTATATGTATATATATCCACATGTATACATGTTGACACGTCTGGCTACCGTGTGAGGGGTCATTACTTGATACACGTGAACGTAAAGCCATAATGGGTCAGAGGTCAGAGGTCAAAGGTCATAAATTCTGTCTGTGACCACTGCATTCTTACCCCATTCTATGGACTCCATTGTCACATATCACAGAGAGATGGGTTCAGCTCTCCAAATACCTTACTCTCGAGTGCGTTCGAGATAAGTGTGTTATGAGTGAGTGTGTGTGAGAGAGCTAGGGTGCGGTGATAAGTGAGACAGAGAGAGAGAGAGAGAGAGAGAAAGAAAGAGAGAGAGGAGGTCAGAGTTCACACCAACCTTTGCTGACCACCGAAAATGTCCGACGCGGACGGGCTAATAGCATTCTGACATTTATCTATCGACTTTTTATCTATTGCTCTGACCCATCTGCCTCTACGTCATGGCAAACTCCTTCCATTCCTTTCCTTTTCTTTCCCTTCCATTCATTCCTTATCTCCTTCCCACTCAGCAAGCACGCACACGGCACGCCATTCTTATCAGTAGCGTTCCCTAGTAATGATGATTCGAAGCTTCGGGTTCAGAGTTTCGAAGCATCGACTCAAAGTACCGAACCCTGCTCTCTCGATCGTCTTTTTTTTTTCACCTTGCAAGATGCATGTTTTTTTGCATGGTTGCACACGTCTCAACTTCATATTGCATCTGGAGACGAGCGAAACGAATCCGTGAACGTCTCGCGGTGCAGTGGTCAGCGTCGGAGCGTATGAGACGTGCGGGACGGGGTTCGAGTCGCGGACTGGTAGTTTGGCTCAAAGACAATCCAGCTGTTCATCGTACCATTTTAGAAATGGCTTCTGAATGAGGACTCGGCGTAAGTTGATGCATGAAATGCGTATATATATATATATATATATATATATATATATATACTAGGCACAATAAACTGCTTTTTAGTGAAAATACGAACAATAGGATGGTGGCAGAGAGAGGGCCAGTAGTTTCATCATGGACATGTGACCCTGAGAGAGAGAGAGAGAGAGAGAGAGAGAGAGAGAGAGAGAGGCGGGGGGGTGCCTACAAGGGGGGGGGGGGCGGGTCGTTAACCACTGTCTGCTCGCGACCGGCATAGAGATGAGCCCACAGAATACACAGTAATGATGGCAGACCTGCTGGGGGCACCACCACCTGCTGGCCAGACACACACACACACACACACACACACAGTGCCAGGTCTCTCCCCACCTGCTGGCCAGACACACACACACACACAGTGCCAGGTCTCTCTCTCCCCACCTGCTGGCCAGACACAGTACAAGGCCAGTATTTGGCCAGAAGCTGCCGTTCCCCCTCACTCTCCCATCCCGTCACCAAGATGGGACGTAACACGCCAGGATCACCAGCTTGGGAAGGGACAGAGGTCACGCAGACCACCAGGCTGGGACAGAGGTGACAATACACAGAAAAAAATAAACAGTACTGGAAAGTGGATTATAAAAAACGAGTTGTGGAGGGGAAGTTGCTAAATACCCAGTCTTTACACGAATGCAAATGTTCAGGTAAATAAACAATTTATTTAATTATTTTCACAACGTGTGTATAATTAGCTATATGTGTA
This sequence comes from Panulirus argus, assembly GCA_038088735.1. Classification (NCBI taxonomy): domain Eukaryota; kingdom Metazoa; phylum Arthropoda; class Malacostraca; order Decapoda; family Palinuridae; genus Panulirus; species Panulirus argus. Next base: position 5,314 of record JAYMFT010250693.1, read on the forward strand.
TTAAGAGGAAGGAGTTTTACACTTGTAGGGCTCCCTCCCCACCTCATGAACATTCTCTACTCATCATACAGCTTCATACACTTTTGTATACTATACACATTCATAACTTCATTATCCAAGTGTGTCCCATTTATCAGTTACTCTTGTATCCATTTATCACTCTTGCATTATACATTTACTTCCTCAATTATCTTTCAGTTCTCTCGCTTAAATTCATGTTATGGTCTCTGGTCTCTCTGGCTAGACTAAGAACCATCCACCTCGACGGGAAATCCAGTCAATTCTTTTTTGAGGTAGATGTGGCAAGAGGAGACGTGGTCAGGTCAGGTCAGGTTAGGTCATTTGTTGAGCAAGAGGAGCGTCCCTTAAGGGTTTGTAGAGTCATACTTAAGGGCTGTACTGTCCCTAAAAGGTCATGGAGTCATACCTAAGGGCCGTAATGTCCCTAAGGGGTCATGAGATCATACGTAAGGGCTGTACTGTTCCTAAGGGCTCATATGGTTATACTCAAGGGCTCTACAGTCGCGTTCGAGCGTCGACCCGTCGCTCAAAGGGTCTGTCCAGCTCAAGAGTTTAATAAATAAATGAATCCTACATAAAAAGAATTTTGTGTTCCCGAGGAACACCTGCGTAAACAGGCCCCTGAAACCAGCCAGGCTTTCTCCATCTATAATCCACTCAATCCCACCTAATCCACCTCAAGTGTGGCTTTGTTTCCTTTAGGGTAAAAAAAAAAAAGGCTTTACTGTACCTCATCCTGCAAATCGTCACTTTGACCACTGCCACATATGATCCACATCTACCACACGTGCAGTCCGATACTCCATTCTACAATTCTGTCTCTAATCTCGAACTCTTTGGGGTACGGGAGGGTGTCGAAGCTTACACAGTAGGCTTTTATTTACCTATGAATGATATAAGTATACGAGGCGGGTTACAGAAGAGATCCTCGAGAGACGATGAAACAAAGAGTGACTGATGGGGGGGGGGCAAGTATAGATCTGTGTCCATAAATGATATTTTGGGATTTCAAAGCACTTGGTGACCCCCCCACTTGAGCAAAACACACTTACCACGCTGTCATAAAGTAAAATGCGAGTACAATTGTGCTACACTTTAAGTAAGTACAATTGTGCTACAGTCTAAGTGAGTTCAACTGCGCTGCAGTTTATAGTGAAAGTGAGGCAAACTCAAAGAGAACACTGAAAGAAGAGAGAGACATCAAGTGATCCGTTTATGCCTTAAAAAAATCCCTTCCTTTAAACACCAACTGTTTTCCTGGTTACTTCAGCATTTCTCAAATTGATAACGAACGAATCATCAACCACAGAGATAGAACGGCCGGAGAGGAAGCTAGATATGAAGGAGCAGAGTGAGGGAGAGAAGCCAAAAGAGGGGAGCCTAGAGACGAGACCCTGCCTTCCTTGTGTTGGTGAAATGTGGGTTGGCATCGCTAAAGACTTGATACTGAAATGTGGCATAACATATCCGTAGACTTTACAATGTGCTTGTATGTCATGAGTTGGTTAGGTCAGCAGACAATTCATGGGAACAGAAAACGCAGGTCGGTAAGTCACTGAAGATTCCATGGCACTAGAATATACAGGAGTGATGACTTCGTATGACATCATGTGATGATGTCAGTTCAGTCTTGAACATCTTGCCCATCTCTGGCCTCCCGATGGGTACCCACTTCCCAAACGTGAATGTTTAACCTGGAATTTAATGAGAAGTGTGAGTATGGAAAGAAAATGGGAATGGTTGGAACTCCATGTTTTCCAGAGGTGGTACTGTAATGTCGACGGTTCTATGACCTCCTGAGCATTTGTGAAATGTGGAATTTTGTGAAACCAAAAAAAATTTTTTATAGTGCTGATTTTCTCTTGTGCTTATTGTGGAACCTCTGGCGTTACTTACAAAACATTATTCGAAGAGTTACTTAACACACGAGCTACAGGAAACTTCAAACCAGTCGTCTACTTAACGTTTAAGTCAGCACTTATAACCTCAGCAATCAGTTTCAGCCTTTTGTTTGAGAAATCGAAAATGCTTTGGAAAAGTCTTTTGTCCATTCTGAGTTGGCTATTAGTTGCTTTGGCGTTCACAAAGTCTTTCTCTAATTCTATGGTAGCCCTTTGAAATAGAAAAAGAGGCTGAGGACCTCTAGCTATACTAATGCCGTGAATCGGCTATACTAATGCCGCGTATTGCCTATGCTAATGCCGTTTACTGACTATGTTAATGCCGTGTATTGGCTATACTAATGCTGTGCATTGGCTATGTTAATGACTTGTATCGGCTGTGCTAATTCAATATATTGGCTATGCTAATGCCGTATATTAACTATACAAATGTCGTGAATCAGGTATAATAATGCCATTTATTAGTTAAGCTAATGCCATAAATTGGCTATGATAATGCTCTGTGTAGATGATGATGCCCTGTGGTGTTGGTTGCTACTGTGTTCTGAAGTGATTATATTGGGCTGTGAATAGTTTATGACAACTTTCCCACTAAACATGTTAATGATGTGTGTCAGCTATGAAAACCCTGTATGCTGACTGTGACAATGCTGTGAATAAGGTACGAATGTCCTGCGTATCTTAGAATTCACAGTCACGCTGTGTATAGGCTATGATAATGCTGCAGACTTCACTACGTTAGTGCCGTGTTCAAGATATGATGAAGCTGCATATGTTATCAATGCACTGTGAAGGCTGTGATGATGCTCTATATAAACTATGTTGAGTTTGTAAATAGGCTATGATACTGACGTGCTGAGGATGAGATAATGCTGTATACATGCTGCGAAAATGCAGCATATACATATCATGATAATGACACATAAAGGCTATGAAAACGCTGAATATAGGCTAAAATAATGTTGTATATTGGCTATGATAATGCTGTATATGGGTTATGATAATGCAGTGTATAAGCTATGATAATGCTGCATATGTTGTGTGATAATAATGATGCACGTAGGTTATGATAATGCTACATATGTGCTATGATAATGATGTACGTAGGCTATGATAATGCTGCATATATGCTATGATAATGATGTATGTAGGCTGTGTTAATGCTGCATGCGGACCGTGATATTGCTGCTACAGGCTATGTTAATGCCAAGTGTTTCTTGCGTGTGCCCGTGGTAGTAGTGCCATCGGCTGCGGCTGGCACCGCCGGCGACGCAGTAGGGGCACGATGCGCCCAGACCGTTCCCCGGGGGCTGGCTCGCCGGGCCGCAACGTTTATGGAAGGCCAATATCAATAGTTTCCCCCGTGTGGGTCCTGCAGCCTTTGCCTCCAGCGAGGAGAGAGAGAGAGAGAGAGAGAGAGAGAGAGAGAGAGAGAGAGAGAGAGAGAGAGATGCTACCGTTGCCCTCTGGGTGATTCGTGCCCTCGATGCTATGGGGTACTTTGCGAGGATCTTCCTAAGAAAATCAAACTCAACCACCCCCAGGAATAGCAGCGTTATGCCTTTTCTTCATGACGCTGTTATAGTCCCTCTGTATTCCCAACTCACGTTTTCTTTTTTCCCCTACGTCTTTACTAATTCGTCCCTTCATCTCTGAGTACAGCTGATGGGTAGCCTAATGCCTTGATGGTAAAGTCTGTCAACATAAAGAGTTTAAACGTTCAGTTACACACAGATCAATGTCCTCGACTTCCAAATTAACTGTGAGAGATAAGGGAAAAACGAGGCAATTTCATTAATTTTTTTCTCTTACTGTCTGATCCACAACGAATGTCCACAGAGTATTTGGAAGACTTGACACCTAACAACACAAGACTTTGGGATATCTATCACTCTAACATCACAAGACTTTGGGAGATCTAACACCCTAACACAAGACTTTGGGAGTCCTAACACCTAACAACACAAGACTTTGGGAGATCTAATACCCTAACAACACAAGACTTTGGGAGATCTAATACCCTAACAACACAAGACTTTGGGAGATTTAACACCCTAACAACACAAGACTTTGGGAGTCCTAACTCCCAACAACACAAGACTAACGATTGTTAGAAGAAATATCTAAGACTCAGGAGTAATATTCCGTTTCATGAACGCCATTTGTATTTTCGTACAGACCTTTTCAGTCGTCGAAGCAAGCTAAAGCTTTGTCAACCATAATTAAAGTGATTTCGTAATCTTTATTAGTGTAATTTATTGATGTTTAATTACTTTAATTTTTTCTTTGGGTACCTTACCTAGACCGAGTCAGTGTCATACTGGCCTTCTTCACTGCATGGCACTGTGGGAGCCCCAGCCTGGAACTGAACAGTCCTTGGCGCTCGTAGGAGACAACGGATTAATATCTTGGTTGGTGCCAAGCCCAAAGCTTCAGCCCTACTTCCAGTAACAGAGTGACGTAGGCTCCTTTAAAGTGAAATTGTACTCCTAATGATACAGCCTGGCCAGAGACGACTTTTCACTCGTGGTGTTCACATGTGATTCAGTACACACGATGATTTCACCTCTTGGGCTCTAGTGGGGGAATCGAACCACTGACTACGAGACTGGCAGGCGAACGGGACTTCCCCAACACCATCGGTGGTTCGATGGAATGCTGACGACCCGGCAATCTAAGCCCGGAGGTCCGGGGTTCGACTCCCCCGGCGCATGCAATTCCTTTATCACATGTATGTATATTTCATAATCCGTCCCATTTGGCAGCCTTTCCATGCTTATCTGACCAGCCAAACATATTTCACTTGTTCGTTTTTTCACTTCTTTTATATATATATATACAAAAATTCTAAAGTTCTCCATTGTTTTCTCTGTTAATCGTCGCAAAACACAGCTCGAATAGTTTTATTTGGACGGACTGGTAAATCATAACTGGACAGAGAGCATTATTTTCCTATTTCACAGAAAGCAAAGCGACCCCCTTCCCCTTTCCCCCCCACCTCCCCTCCCCCAGACCTGTAAATACAACGCTGTCATAGACGCAAGTGTGTGTGTGTATATATGGTCGAGGGTTAGGGTAATTTTACGTCCCTAATTTGCATTTTCCAGTGCCGGAAGTCGTGAAGAATATACATAATGATATATGATACGCCTTATCAGTTATTGATAAGCTGCTGATAACGAAGTATTTCCGTTCCTTATGTATGGGATGCGGATGTGATTTTTTTTTTTGGGGGGGATTCGAACCCAGGAACTATCGTGACCACAGTGGAAGAGGCTGGATATAGTTTGTGCTAAACAGATGATCAGTTTGCTTGGTGTGATTATGAGTCGAGGGTATTTCTACGCGAAAGGAACTCGCTTTACCCTGCTCCCGAGTGGAGCGCGGACTCGAAGGCGCAGGAACGCTATACATGGGGTCCTAGGTTTATATTTCATCATCGTAATTATTATTATTATTATTATCATTATTATTATAATCATCATTTTATCATTATCATTAATAGTATTATAATTGTTATTATTATCATTATTAGTATCATTATCATTATTATTATTATTATTATTATTATACAGCCTTGAGACCCCTTTAATGTGACCTCTGCAGGTATAGCACAGCGCTACAGTAATTAGCAGTGAAAGGCTGGCTCCTTTGTGTCCCCTGACGATGATACA
>JAYMFT010250704.1:0-10909 GCA_038088735.1 Panulirus argus
GGGGGAGGGAGAGGGAGAGGGAGAGAGAGAGAGAGAGAGAGAGAGAGAGAGAGAGAGAGAGAGAGAATTGGGGAGGAGGTCCAGTCAGTCGGCGGGAACCGTAAACACGAAACCGCAGACTACTGGCATGTCCGGTCGGGGGAGCGAGCGGCCCCCAAAGACAGTCGATGAGACGATACACGTAGTAATGTACCAGACACCACCCCCAGAAAACAACCCTTGACTTGACCCGGCCCGACGACGGTACTGCTGTTGTCTCGGGCGATGGGTATCCAACCACTCCGGGTCGTGCGAGTCGTCAAGTGCTGTCTCCCTGGTCGTGTGAGTCGTCAAGTGCTGTCTCCCTGGTCGTGCGAGTCGTCAAGTGCTGTCTCCCTGGTCGTGCGAGTCGTCAAGTGTTGTCTCCCTGGTCGTGCGAGTCGTCAGTTGCTGTCTCAGTAGGTATTAGTGACTTAAGAAGGGGGGAGAATGGGTTGTTGTTAAGTGGAGTTATAGTAGTGAGGTGTGGTTTTAAGTGGGCCCAAAATTAGTTGTGTTGTGATTGTTTTTTTTTTTTTTTTACGGTGTGTGTGTGTGTGTGTGTGTGTTTGTTATTGCCTCCTCTTGTACACGAGGAGGGAGCCTTACATTCTAAGGCCCCCGCCCCCTCTCACCCTTGTCTCAAATATGTCAGATAGTTCCTCGAATTTTCCCTTGGCATTAGTATGTACTTGTTCTCTTCGCTCAGCTTCGTTTCACAAGTCCACAAGAGCCCTGTTGCTGGCGACGCGCCTCCTCGCCTCTCTCCGTAAGATCTTTCCAGTCCCAGCTTCCAGCTACGTTCATCTTGTCCACAGGATGATGCTAGCTGAACAAAAGTTAATAAAACCAAAAATAAAAGTAAAACGGGGTGGAAAAAAAAAAAAAAGACATACATGACAATTTGAAAACTGAATAATGTACGAAAAGACAATGATCAAAATCAATAAGTTACTTGAAGTAACGAACAAAGACTTAAAAGCTAATGAGGAAAATGGAACTATTTAAAAGAAAAGGTATACAAAACAGCTCAGGCTGAAACCAAAGTAAAACAAACAAAATGAGAGAGAGAAAAAAAAAGCACAACATGGTGGAATGAAGACGTAGGAAGCATCGAAAAAGGAAAATGCGAGCATTCAGGAAAAACAAAAAACGATGAAAATCAGAGAACTAAATGAACTCTAAGCTGAAATACAGGTAAGAGAAGGGCAAAAGAACAAGTGTTGGGAAGGTACAAAATAAGATTCTGCAGAATAACCTGGCTGCGACTCGGAAGCTGCATTGGAGTACATCAAAGAATTAGGGAGAAGGAACAACGGATCCACAGTAAGTTACGGATAGTCAAAGTCGGGAAAAATCCGTTAGCAGAACCAGAAGACGCAGTCTTGTCGGTGGAAAGAATAATCTAAGGATCTTATATATCTAAGAGAACACGAAGGTAATAATGGTGAAGTGGTAGACGTAATTGAGGAAATGTAAAAGAAATTGGGCGAGATCACACAACCTGAGACATCTAGTGAAGAGGTGGAAAGAGCTACCAAGGAGATGCGTTATGGAAAGGCACCAGGGAATGACGAAATACGAATGGAGATCAAAGAGAAAGCTGATCCAGACGGAGTACAATGTCTTAAACGCATGTTCAACACTGCATGGAAAAGGGAGAAGACACCATTGGACTGGCAAAATAGTGTTAGTTGTCCAATCTATTAAAAATGAGAGAAAAAAAAAAACTAGATATTACATAGGAATTACGTTTTCATCCCACATAAGAAAGATGTATCACCTGATGACAGAACTCTAAGAACACATGTAGAAGACAAGTGAGGAGATTGGCAACATGGTTTTTGACCCAGAAGAGGAACTAGCGATTTAGTGTATTTTACCCTTACGATCACGCTGGAGAAAAGAACTTGGGACTGGAAGAAGAAGAAGAAAAATAAGTGCCTGGATTTCGTGAAATATGACCAACTACAAATGGGGAATAACTTGAAATACGTGGGAGTAATACTGAATGATCAATTTCTACGTCGAGTGGAAGTATAAAAGAAAATTATTACACATAATGCAATCTTTACCGTGCTATAATCTAAAGTGAACGATAATTCACCTCTGAGATGCAAGACATTATACTCTACCCCCATCATTCTGAGATCGTCATGAACCATCGGGTCTTCTACAATCTGTCCTTAACATGTACCGTCCTCCAGCAGCTAACTTCGTCACAGACCATCAGGTCTTTCTGCTGTCTGTCCTTCCCGTGTGTTCCCACTGTCACCACTACCTGGTGAATCAGATGCGAGATCACTCACAGCCAAAACACGCTCGCAGATCCGGTCTACTGAGACGAGACCGACGAGCCCCATCGAATAAGTTTAGGGAATGGATGAGCTGATAAACACTCAGATAAAAGTGGATGTAAGTGGCACAACTGTATCAGAAATAAGTGAAAGGGTAAAGTGAGGTGGTATATATGGCCATGTAATAAAGAATGGAACACACGAGATGCGCCCAAGAAGTATTTTTGGACTAGACCCTGAATGAAGACGTGCTGCGGGATGTCCTAGAGTGAGACAGACTGAGGACATCACGAGAGAAAAGACACCGAAGGACAGTGAAGCAGAGGGAGATCACAAGGAGAAGCGCGAGAGCCAACCCTGACATCTGGTGGGAAGGAGTCTTTATCAGCAGAGCTCTGGAAGACCAATACTGTGAGGATCTGTCTTCTCAAACCCACGATTTCGAGTTAAAGTTTTTGTAAGTTTTAACCTCTGAGGTTTTGTAGTCACGAGTATCACTCAGAGTTTTTGGAGTTTGCAGCCACGTCTCAGGCGTTAGATATATATATATCATTGTTATTATACCTCCTTCTTACAATTCTGGAAGTCGCACGTATTGCTTATAGCCTGTCTTCATAGTGCGTCTTGCGGTGTGTCGCAGTCGTAATATTGCCAAACCCTCTTCATCATCTCGTCTCACTAGAAACCCACACCCACACAGGGTCTGCTCGCCTTATCAACACACAGACACACACCGGGGTTCTCTCTCTCTCTCTCCTCACACTTGTCTCCCTCTACCTCCTCCTCCTCTTCCCTCTCCTCCTCCTCCTCCTCCAACCCATTCTTGGGCACCGACGGTGCAAAAGAAGGCAACGAGAACCATTGTCAAATGGTTGTATTTCCAAGGAACCTTTTTCTTAAAAGGCAACAGCGCCAGAGCCGCCGCCTTATTATTACACACCTGAGGTTATTGAGAGTTTCCACTTGCTGGGGGTGGGGGTCGAGAGGGTAGGGGTGAAAAAGAAGGGGGTTAGTTTGTCTGTGCTCTATGAAGGTATATTACATCTGGTGACTCTTATGGGTGGGTGAGGAGGGGGGCGGCAATTTTCACTCAGGCATTCAGGGAATCTTATTTTCAGCTGACTGTTCAGAGATTTATTTTTAAACCCTGTTCTCTTGTCAAGAATAATGTTATATATATATATATATATATATATATATATATATATATATATATTATCTAGATATCTTTTTTATCTCTGTCACTCTGAAGACATTAACTGTATCGAAAAACTTTCAAATCTTCGTGTTTCATTTTTTTGGGGGAGGCTACCAACATGTTCCTGAATCACGTGTTCTTTTGTGATCTATGTATCCCTCTATCAATCTATCAATCGATCTATCTATGCATGTACATACACACATGAATACTGCATGGTTTCTGCCTTTATCAAAATCGTAATAAATTTTTTCACTATTGTATCTATTTGGTGAGAATTGTATATTAATAATATACGTCTCCTCCTCACGGGCTGTCAATCAGAAACAAAAATCATTACGAAATTCACGAACGTGTGTATCAGTAAATCAATTAGAACAGAATAGAGGGAAAAAAAAAATATTTTGATTTTTTTGGCAAAAATATATGAAATCTAGTCAGCTTTTGTGTGAAGTGTTTACCTTTTCTTGTCTAAACGTATCCTTTTTTTCTTTTCTAATATGTAAATGATTTATTTAAGGCCTCTACGCGTGCAACGGCGGGAGGGAAAAAGCAGGTCTATGTCGACTATAGGCTAGTATTCGTCTAGGCTTGAAAACATGATGATAATCAAAAGCATATCAAAAATACGTTTAAAAAAACTAACTACTTTATAAGCATCACTAAAATCGTCCACACAAATCTTCAAATTCGTGGATGTGAGCTTGGTTTGAGCCTCCAGCATCGTCCGTCCTTCGTGCGATAGCAATCCTCACGAATCAAGGATTTCAACTCCTGTCGAGGAACACGACTGCTCTTCTTCGTACGTGCTGGCATGGAGTGAAGAACTGAGGGAGATGTCCTGGCTGGGTAACACACACACACACACACACACCAGGAGGTGCCCCAAGTATGCAAATTAAGTACACAGCGTCGACTTTCCCCGCCTACCCCATAAGAGTGTTTCTCAAAAAGAACGTATCCGAGCTATTCCAGTCTTCCTTCAAGTCCAGACGAGAACTGGGTTCAGCATCTTCCATCTCACTATAACCTTGCGGGAACACATCTCGAAAACTTCCTCCAATGTTTCTTTCTCTTCGTTTCCACTTCATTATGTTTGTTCCTTGAGGTCACCTTCTTTAAGCAGCTTGGTAATAAGAAGGCCATTTTTTATGTCTTTTTTTGGGGGGTAAGAATACGACAACTCAAGAGGTACTAACTACTTGTTCCAAACACATGCGCGCAACTATACGCACACACACGCGAACGTAGAACTCCCCTTGCTGTAATGTATGAGTACGTCATTACGCACGGTACAGTAGCAGTAACAACAGCAGTAACAGTATCAGCAGCAGCAGCAGCAGGAGGAGAGACAGACAGTCTTCAGCCAAATCCGTCCCAAGGTTCAGGTCGAGAGAGGTGGAGGAGGAGGAGGTACAGGACAGGTTGGGGAGGGAGGGGGGAGGGTAGGAACCTCTTGATACTGGAGGGGGAGGGGGGGGAGGGACCTCCAGATACAGGAGGGGGAGGGAGGGTGGGACGACCCCCTGACTACGGCGTTTCATAAAAGTGTCATTCCATTGAGGCCAAAGTCGAGAGAATAATGACGACTCCGCGCTTGGATGTGTTGCTAACCAGGGTGTGTGTGAGACCCCGTCATTCATGCCAGGTATACGATGACAGACGTAGCTGTCATTATTCTCTTGACACAACGATCGATAGAGGTAAAAACTGAATAGCTGAAATAAGATCAATCAAAACGTTTATGGAAAACAAAAATATGAAACACGAGGGAGTGGTGTAATTGACTGAAAAAGATGAAATCTTTATCATTCACACAGTTTCGTAAAGAACGAAAGGACTTCATTAACTTCTTTTTTCATTCATGGCACATGAGCCTGACTGAAAGCTTAAAGAAGTTTTCAAAAGTGAAAAAGGGGTGGGGACTGGAATTATAATACGAGACGATTGTCATCCACCCCTGTGTTGAAATCAGAAATCAAGAGGATATTTTAGTATGACAAGAGCCAAGCTAGGTTAAACATTTCCACTCAGGTGGAGTGAATTATCGCGACCACATACTTGTTACTGAATCTCATATAAGGAGGTGGGGATCTTGATGGTCTGTAATGAGGAAGAAAAAGATGAGAAAATTAAGGGATAAACTCATCTGGGATCTTAATGATGAAAAAACAAAAACTATCTTCACTACAGAATGGGACTGGATCAGAAATCACAAACAAATGGATGAGGAATCAAAGAAAGTGAGAAATGACATCAGAGATCACGTAAACTCTCATGAAACTGAGGAAGAAGGAAATAATCAACATAGAGATTGATAAGGAGAAATCAGAAGTGACTGAAGGAATTTAGGCAGAGGAGAGAAGGCGATATTCAGTGTCGAAGTGTCAACAGGGGAAGAAAAGACGGAAAAGGAAGTAATACAAAGCTAAAAACCTTCCAGAGGCTATACACATGACAGGTGTAACTTATGAGGTAACGGAAACAGAGAATTGGTAGATATAGTGAAGACAGAGAATTGGTAGGTATAGTGATGAGAGAACTGGTAGGTGTAGTGAAGATTAGAAAATTGGTAGGTATAGTGATGAGAGAACTGGTAGGTGTAGTGAAGATTAGAAAATTGGTAGGCATAGTGATGAGAGAATTAGTAGGTATAGTGAAGACAAAGAATTGGTAGGTATAGTGAAGACAGAACTGGTAGGTATAGCCAAGACAGATAATTGGTAGGTATAGTGATACATGACGTAAAAACAAGTAACGATTACCCTCAGTAGAGTGTTTTTGTAGGCAGGAGGTACTTAAGCCGGCAAAGAAACTTGACAGAAAGAAGGAATTCGTTGGGTTGTTCGTCGAAGGTGATAAATCGAGGGAAAAGAAGAAGTGAGGAACACAACTAGAAGGGGGGGAAAAAAATGGGAGACATCAAAACAGGCAAGAGAGCAGAGCAACTCTGCCAGTACCTCTGTGAGGAACAACCCTGCCGATACCTTAGAGAGGATTAACCCTGCTCCTACCTCATGGAGAAGCATCCCTGCCAATACTTCAGAGAGGTCGAAAATATTACGTAACGCGAACGTCAGACTGATGACAATGTAAGTAACTGTTGAGGGGACTGGAAATTAGTAGAAAAGTACAAGAGTTCAAGGCATGAACAGTATAGAAGCCGGATCTTCAGGCAGGAATAAAGGAAAGACTCCATAACTCGATGGGAAATTACCATAGCGGAAAGGGAGCAAACGACGCGCGTCATAGGATCGTTTTCGAAATAGACAGGGGGCTACCAGCGGCGTGCCAAAGGGCCCGATCTTGGGACCACTGCTCTTTTTGATCTATGTAAATGAAATATCAAAAATCCTGGATTCTCAACTGAATATGTTTGCGGATTACCTCAAGGTCCATGATGAGGGGAATCACTAATGATGAAGATTGCTTTAGCTTTTAAGGGGACCTGAATACACTCCCGAGTGAATGCCGAGCAGTGAGGATGTAACACAGTGAAAGAAAGCCTCGATGCAAATGTTATCTACCCCGGAAACGATCTTCAATAATCTGTATGGGAGAGGGACACTTGGGAGTCGACTTTGTATCTAACACGTCACTAAAGCTTCACCTCCGGAAGACTGTCAAGGAGACAGACTTCCTAAAGGCAAATATTAGTCATATTTAAGTGCATGGACGAGGAAACTCTCAGGGTTTTCAGGTTTGGTCACCGCCCTCAAAGAAGCAAAGGAAACTGAAAGAGAAGGTCCATCTTGGAAGAGAACGGAATAAAGGGTGACTGATGTTCACGACCTTCCAAGTTACTAAACTATTTTGATAATGTCGTTAATGACTAGCGAAAGATGCAAAATTATTATTGTTAATATTTCTATTACACTCATTATCTTAACATAATAAATCTATCGAACAACCTAAGACACGAGGGACGAACAGCTGGGTTGGTTATGAAACACATGCATCATCCGGGGCTCGAACCCCGGCACCTGGTGGCGGTGAGTAACATGGTAGTTAGTCTCACTTGTCGTGATTTGAGGAGTGAGTGATGGTGTCTGGCAATCCGGGGATGCCTCAGCCTGTTGTGGGGGGATCCTTCCTTGAAACAAGAAGAAGAAGAAGAAGGACGAGAAAAAGAAGACAGAACGAAGAAAAATGAAGCAAAAGACAAGAAACGTAGATAAAGAAGAAGAAAGAAAGATGTGGACACAAGTCAGTCGATAAAGACTTAAGAAAATTAGAAACAAAAACAAAAAAAAAAGAAATTAATAGAGGAAAGCAATTACAGCCACTGCTTGCGTAGCCCAGATCTCATGACTGTGAACTGCCCTCGCCTGAAACTTAAACCCCAACCGAGCGTCTCTGTCTTTTAACCAAAGGGTCAAATTATAAGGCCACAGGACCGTGGAGAGAGAGGACTGGGAACTATAACAAACGGCCAATGGCTCGTTATGGCTTTAAGCATTTTCTTCCGTCCGTCCGTCCGTCTGTTTGTCTTTCTATTCCTCCGTCCACAATCTAGTCTGGTCAGGATAACTGCAAAACGCCATTTGTCCAATCGAATCAAACTCTAGCCAAAAATGAAAACTTTATAGGCAAAAAAGCAAGAACGTTTCTTGATTCTTTTATCTTATTTGGAAGGGTTAAAAGATCGACATAATTTTTAAATATGATTAAAAAAAAAAAATAATTACTCAAATACAATAAGGAGTGGGACACAATAGTGATGGTTGCCCATACCTGAAGCCTCACTTTTATGATAATCCGTCTTTAACAGGAGATGTGGCACAGAGGATATGGACATGACAAAGATGAGGATGAATTTTTGAAACCGATCTGTCTCTGCTTGTGCGTCTATATCTCTCCCTCTGTTTTCTTTATTTTTTATTCACTTAATCTCCCTCTCTTTCTTGACTCTAACAATGTTCGTCAAGATGAAGAAATTACCTTGATCATAGCTAAACGAAGATCACGAGCTAATTTTTTCCAAATGCCATTCTTTGAGTGCCATACACGTGCATCACTCATAGTGACATCAGCACGAGTGCCAGACACATGTGGCACTCATAATGACAGCAACCCGAGTGCAAAATACAGGCGAGACTCATAATATAACATCAGCATGAGTACCAGATTCATATGACACTTATAATAACATCAGTATGAGTACCAGATACATATAACACTCATAATAACATCACTATGAGTGCCAGATACATATGAGACACTCGTAATGACATCATCCGGAGTGCCAGACGCATGCGAGACTTACACAACGTGACGTCACCCAGGAAGCAAGGCTTGGCCTGTTCTGCCTCACTTCCGATGAGGCTGGCATTCTCAACCCATTTCCTTCGTTGACGTATGAGAAAAAAAAAAACACACCACACAAAATGTTACCTTCTCGTCACCAGGAAACTTTTGATTTGGGATAAAGTGAATAAAGACTTTCGGAAATTGCACGGAACTTGAGAATTGCCGTTTTGTTATCTCCCTTCTCCTGCCGACCATCTCTCTATCTCTCTCTTCTCTCTCTCTCTCTTGGGATTTCCCTTTGCTACGCTTCTCAGTTCATGAAACTGTTTTATCTATGTTTTGTGTCCGATTCCTGTTCTTCACGTCTGGTTTAATTTCTGTGCAGTGCACATAATGTGTGTGTGTGTGTGTGTGTGTGTGTGTGTGTGTGTTGTGTGTGTGTGTGTGTGTGTGTGTGTTGTGTGTGTGTGTGTGTGTGCAATTACCTATTCGTTCTGCAGGGAGAGGGAGTTGTACATCCAGGGGGGCCCACACCTTTTGAATATTCTCTACTATAACTTTTAGAAGTAAGGTAAGCTCCCTGCATGACCCATGTCCTCAAGTCATTCATCCAACACTCTTATGTTGTAAAGAAAAAAAGTGTTTACATTTCTTTTAAACAAATTTCTCGCTTAATTTCATGTTATGTCCGCTGTCTGTCCTATCCCTACCTCTTTCCAGGAAATGGTTACTCTCTTCGTCGTTAATCTCGTTTAAAAAAACTTAGAAGGTTGTGACCAGGTCACCCCTCACTCGTCACCCTTCCACGATGGGCAGAGTTACTGGACCTTTTAGCCTTTCCCTGAAAAGCCAGCTCCCTCAATTCCGGTTCCAATCTTCCTTTGCCCTCCTCTGGACCTTTTCCATTAGCTCTTCGTGCTTCTAGGGTTGTGGTGGCGAGACTCTCGAGAAAGCATAGCAAAGTTCTGGCGCGAAGAACGGCTTGTTCCCGTGTGTCAAACATTGTTACACGATTGCCATCATCCTTTTTCCACTGCACGGAGGAGGAAGTTCTGCTATCGAGGTGCCCCCATCTCTCGAACCTATTGATACAACATCTCAACATCTGAAAGCACGTCCACATTTAGTATTGTCCATATGTATGTGTGTATGTATGAATGTGATACTCGAATAGGGTGGGTCTGCCTCAAGGATGTTGCGTGTAAAAATAAGGAGAAAGTTGAGACTAATTTTGAACAAAATTAATGTAATGAGGCGCAGCTGGAGGAAGATGAGACGGGGGTGAGCGTGAGTCTGAGTGAGGAACATCCTGGAGGAAGTGAAGTAGATTTAGTTACCTGGGTGTGGACATGGCAGTGGATGGAGCCAGGGAGGGCGTGAGGGATGTACTGAATCATAGCTTGGGAAAGGTCGCTGGCTATTAGGGAGTGTGTGTGTGTGTGTGTGTGTGGAAAGAGGAGGCTAATGTCTGTTAGTGTAGAGATGGGTAATGTTTGAGGGTACTGTATATTCCGACGGTGACATAAGGACACGAGTCACTGGCCCATGATTGCTAAAGGAAGAGTGTGTGTGTGTGTACGTGGTGGAAATGAAATGCTCGAGGACTAATACTATACATGGTACAAAAACGGTTGATCGTGTGAGGAATGACTGTCAGAACGAAGTGTAGTTGTAGGAGTAGGAGTAAGTGAAGTGCGATTGAGAGAAAGCTGACACCAGTGTGTGTTGGAGCTATTGAGTACGATGAGTGAAGACAGAGCAAGAGGCTCTTCGTGTCAAGAGTTGGTGGGGAAGGGAAAGACCAAGAAAGAAATATGAAGATGGAATGAAGGAAGCTTTAGGGTATCGGTGCCTGAACATTCAAGAGGGTGAGAGGCGTGCTTGGGATAAAATAAATTCATCGATGTGTAAAACGGGAGGCGACGCATTATCAACAGGACCAAACCAAGTTATAGAAAGTAGTGAAGGTAAACTATGGAAGCTGTACTCTATGGGTCTAGGATGTGCAAAGTAAGCTTTGGTTTCAGTACATTATACATAGCAGTTAAATAAAGTAGATGTGTACAAACAAGGCTGTTGTTTAATTGCTCGTCTCTCTCTCTCTCTCTCTCTCTCTCTCTCTCTCTCTATATATATATATATATAT
>JAYMFT010250715.1:0-10908 GCA_038088735.1 Panulirus argus
AGGCACTTCACCAAGACTCAAACATACATTGAATATTCTTACCAACCAATCAACAACACAGTCACCCCCTTTCTTAAAAAATTCAACTGCAATACCATATATTACATTAACTCTGTCATGAGATCCACTGGTGATATTCTCTCCTATCTTACTAATGTCTGGTCATCATCTCTGAAAGATTTCGGGGAGTTATATGTAGTTGCCCTTGACATATCTAAGGCTTTTGACAGGGTGTGGTATCGGGGTCTCATCTCTAAGCTACCCTCTCTTGGCTTCCCTCCCTCACTTTGCTCCTTCATATCTAGCATGCTTTCCGGCCTCTATCTTTGTGGTTGTTGATTGATCAGCTTTCCCCTGTTTCTCCATCAACAGCGATGTCCCTCAAGGTTCTGTCCTGCCTCCTACACTTTTTCTCCTTTTTTCAACTATTTCCTCTTCGCCACAAACAATCCAATGCACTCATGCGCCGACGACTCAGCACTGCATTTATCTAAATCCTTCAGTTCTGCTTCCTCGTCTCTCACTCAATCTGCATCTCGTCTTGACACAGCTTTTCAATAAACTCAGGCTTGGACAGATATCTCAGTGAGGTACATAAAATCTAGTTGTATACAACGCCTCCAAGACTCAATTTCTACCCATCTCTCCATCGAAAACTTCTCACAACCCTCGTCTCTCCTTTGACCGTTCTATAACTCCACCTTTTGACTCAATGAACATATTTGGTATTACTCTCACATCTACTCTCTCTTGGAAACCCCACATTATTGGAACAACTAAATCTGCCTCTAAGAAACTGTTTAGATGTCGTAACTTCTTTTCTTCTGAACAGTTGCTCTGTTTATACAAGGTATTGATTTCTCCTTGTATGGAGTACTGCTGTCACATTTGGGGTAGTTCTAGCTCTGTATCCTTACTTGACAGAGTCGAAAACGGTACGACTTTTAAACTGTCCCAGCTTAACTTCCAAACTTGACCCCCTTGCCCTGCGCCGCAAAATTGGTTCACTTTCCCTATTCTATAGGTATTACTTTGGTTTTTGCTCCCGAGAGCTGGCTGCTTGTGTCTGCCCCCCAACACACACACACACACACACACACACACGCACACACACACTAGCTAGACCGCTCAATGCTTGGCAAGCTGCTGCGTTAAATGATTGCTGTGTGGCCATCGGCAACTCAAAAGTGTGCCGTTTTGATTGCTGCTTCTTTCCCTACATGTCAAAGTTTTAGAACTCTTTGCCTTCTCATGTCTCTCCCAGTAAGTATGACCTGGCACATTTCAAAAGACAGGTCTTTCACTTTCTCGTGAATTCGTAAATACTCTCCCTCTTTAATTTCTTTTCTTAATTCTCTTTATATTTCAATAAAGGCCTGGCCTTGATGTGAACTTCTGTCCGTGACTTGAGCCTTCAACATAAAGAAAAAAAATCGTTCAACTTTTTATATAAGAAAGCAGGTTCTACAAAATACTTATAAAATGAGCAATGATCCCAAGTCAGTAAAAAAAAAGTAAGTTAAATCCTTAAAGACATTTAATTGCTTTCGCTTTATTAATTTCCAGTGATGGAAATGTTATGCTCATTTTGGCATTAATATATTACTTTTTAAAGAGATAAATCTTTTATCTCTCTCTCTCTCTCTCTCTCTCTCTCTCTCTCTCTTTAACTTAGTCTACATCAAACAGCACTTACAGAAAGAACACACTCTCAGTAATATATTCCATTTTGCTTATCTAAAACATGTTTCCTGTGTTATGTAACATTTTCTCAACTGTATTAGATGGTGTGAGAACTGCAGCCAGGACGGTGGTACTGGATGATGGCCGTCTGCAGGTGGCGGCGCAGCTAATGACAGGCAGACTGACTACCTGTCATTACGACAGACGGAGTGTGACAGCTGGAGGAGTGTGTTAGGAGAGTGTGTGTGTGTGTGTGTGTTGGGGGGGGGGTAACCGAATATCACAAAGATTATTTGTGCATAAACTTTCAATGAAAATAATGTTGTTTGGTCAAATCTTCACTTGCCACACCCCTCCCATCCAAACTACTCCATACCTAACCATGAACTCCATACTAGAAATAAAAAAGCTTACCCCTGCCACACACTTCAGCAACCTGTACTCGCATATTTCCTCATCCCTAACATATAGAACACAAACAAATACACACACACACAGACACACACACACACACACACACACAGTAAAATAATCCATCGAGCTGTAAAAAGATCCTCCCAACTCAGCCTTAAACATCAGACATAACACCCATCAGAAGCCACACTCCCCAGACAAAAGCGAGTCACGCTTTCCCGTTCACGCTGTGGACATCAACCATCACTACATCACTACAACACTACCGTTTCAACATATCCCAAGGCCCTTTATGCCCACGATGCAACAACCGCAACCAAGACACAAGCACATACCAAGCACACCAAGCCATGCACTCTCTGCACTTAGCACACCAAGCCATGCACTCTCTGCACTTAGACTCACAACACATCAATACAACACTTTGTGATCTATGGTCCTGACCGGTTGACGTAACCAGCTTTCTGAGAGCTGCAGGAACTTCGTAAATACAAAAGTGACTCCTGTGTCAGGAAGTCAGTCAAAAAAGTAATATCCAAGCCTTCCAATCTGCAATTCATTAACGACCACTATAGCACAGTCCCCCTCCCCCTGCTGGGTGAAGCTGTTACTACAATAACAAATGAATTAGGATATCGTGAACGGGAGGGCTCTAATAGCCATCGATACTGCAGATTAATCAGTCCTTCTGGGCGGACTCTGATTATCTGGCTTACACAACCTGTGGCTGGATCACTTGACCCAGTCTGTACTTCAGCATTAGGACAACGATCATATCAGAGATTAACTTCAATTGGGGACAAATGGTTTAACTTTCTTTTGTCCGTAGTTACATATTGATTAGGGAATCAAGTCACTTATCATCATATCAAAATAGGCCGATGAATATTGTCTACTGTACCCCTGTTAACCAACCATTTGGTTTGTAGGTTAGTTGTAGGCAGGTGGGTGATTGCCTGGTTCATAAGAGACTAACCGTGAGATGGTGCAGCTGAGTAAATGTAGACAGTTCACTGATTAGCCTCCTAAATGTCAGGGAAAAGTTTTATGGTAACGTGTGATCATCAGAAAAATGATAATCATAAAGATGGATGGTAAATGGGTATTGTGTTTTCTATTTTCTAATATATAGCACTTGGTTATTTGATTATAGATAAACTGCTTGGATTGACAGTAGTTGGGTAGTGAGCTCACGTAGTTCAAGGGCTGCACCCGTCACTGACAGGGGTGAAGGCGTACATTCCTAACAAGAAGGCGAAGGGTTACCCCTGAGGCCATAGCAGTGTCAGTCAAGGAATTCATTTCCTAAATGCTTCTAGTAGCTATCATTTTTCCCCGGATTACAACGATGAAAGTATATTTTTCCGCTGATATACTGGTATACCATTATGACAAAATGAAAATGGGTTTTTGATCACTTTTATACCATTATAAGTAAACTAAATGGGTATAGCATCAACGGTACATCAATACGGGTAAACCATTATGAGTGTATCACCCTCCGTAAACCATCATCGGTATACCGAGAGCTAATCATAAATTCCACGCTTTACCTTGAGTCTTCCTGTGGTTACCATATACAGATGATCACTGTAGCATCTTAAGGATGTTAACAAGACAGGACTGAGGATCAGAGTAATTGGAATGGCAGCTCTTCTCTGATGTCTACAAATTCAACACCTGTACGAGTTTATCTTACTGATACTTGAGTTTCTTGGTTAACGCATGGCTCTCTCCTGGCGTTCCTTGCATTAAACTCATCTTATTATGGGCCTCTGTGTTCTGTCTGGGTCCTGGTATTATAGATGTGAGAGCTTGTTCTCTTTCAGCCATGCCAGTCATCTGTTCCTGGTATGAGCATGTTACTGGAGCTGTCTGTACGAGCTCAGGTGTGCTTGGTGTGGCTCTGGAACCGAACTGCAGTTCGGGGACGAGGAGCCTCAGGTGGCAGGATGTGACGGTGATGAAGTGTTGTTCCATGACGAATGAATTGAAGCTGAAAAGCCTCCTACTGTCTGATGATCCATCACTCTTGTCTTCCACCTTCCTTCTGGGTTCAGTTGTATCCTAACGAATATACTCCATCCGGCTTATGCAGGAGAAGTAAACAGGAGGTCACAAGACTATCAGAGCTCAGCCACCCGTGAAGTCTGAAACTATTCTTTACATCCCTCTCACAATCTTCGTTTTGTTCCTCCACCTCGCGATATTTACTTGAAAGTTAGTGAGAATTCAGTCTTTCTCTCCTATTCCTAAGTCCAATCAAAATTTCAAATCATGGATTCACTCAACGCTGGAAAGATCAGAAAACGTGTTAACATATATTTTTAACATGAAATCAAAGCAGGAAACCAGATGTACCCGACGGAAGACATGGATCTGACGTTTAATTAATTCCCATTCCTGTTCTTTCATGAAGGTTGGCACGTCTGTCTATCCACTTTGCCCGCTCTATGATTACATCAGAGATCTTCCTGAACCATTTTTTTCCCGTGGCATAATTGTCTAAGGCTCTCCACAGGTATCATATTCCCTGGCTAAGATCTCACACCACAAACAATCCCCCAGACGATAAACCAAGACGGTTTCCAAAACGACGAAAGCAGATATTGGCACAGTTGGTTCGTATTTCACAACTACTTTTCCTCTTGCCTCTGAGCAAGACGTCAATACTTCTGTCGTTTTCTGATCCGACGGAAAGGAGTGTTACCTTCCAGGGGAAGTCAACCGTAAGTTACTGAACTCTAAATATACTTTTGATCCTACAGGAAGCAAGAGTCAGTGTCTGGAGGCAGTGAGGTCGGGGATGTATATGATACTGATATTAGTTATGGGTTCCTGAGGTTGTCTTTGGCAATGCAGTACAACATAGACCACTAGAATTACAGTACATATTTTGTAGCTGCTCTAGAAGACAGTTTGATTCATTCCTTTTCTCTTGTAGCACTTTCATGCCGCAAGGTAAAATTCAGAATGCAGTAGGAGTGTGAGAATCTGAAGTATTTCACAAGGTCAACACGAACATTTGATCATATCAGAGGCCAGGCATTACAAAAACTGCCTCATCACATATATCGTAAGTGCTGATAGAGCTACATGTACTAGCAAGGATAAGCCCAGTGAAAGAACTGACGTATTTGCGAAGGCTTCTTATGACTTAGCAAGGAGCCGCATTTGGTATGATATGTTTACTTAAACGATACATAACGTACCTAAGTGACTGTGGGTAGCCAGACCCAGACACCCAACATTCAGGGAGACCAAGACCTCACCTTGAAAATACTTTAAAGAAAAAAGTGTTTATCACAAGATGGTCTCTGCTAACTTACCACATAATGTGTACAGCAGCAGTGTGGATCTCAAGACAACTATTAACAGGGTGTCAGACAAAACAATAAGTAAAGGAAGAAGCTATAGAATCAGGTCTTACATATCCGGATGAAGATTCAGATGAACTTATCCTGTTCAGCGAGGCTCCGAAGCTATGGTTATTTGTTAGAAAGCTAACGGGATTTTCATGCAACCTTTCCACTGACAGCGAAGATAGGCGGACAACAGAGGGCCCATTGGCTCATGTCTAGGTCATTTCGTTGGAAGCTAAATCTATTTGAATCCTAATCTAAGTGGATGACGATAGAACAGTAGGATGAGGTAAGGATAGTTACAAAGGTAGAATAAATTGTTAAGGAGGATTAACATACATTTTTTTGTATATTTTAACGTAAGATGTCACTCGAACACAACAGATTCCCTCATGTGAGTTTTGTCATTTCCAAGAGATTTTATATACTTTGTCACTAGTTCAAGATGTATCACAATTATATATGTTAAGCATCTGACAATTTACAAGCAGGACCTTAGACATAACTTACAACCAAGGGCATTCCATTAGCTAAGAGCAATTAGCTTTTGGTTTAACCGAAATAATCTTTTCATCTTAAACAAGACACCTCTGTCAACCCTATCATACGCTTACTTCAGATCTATGAACACCATAAAAATTATAATCCTTTTTGCTAAGTATTGAAGACATAAGTTCTAGAGAGTAAACAACAGGTTCACACTTCCAGTACCTCCTCTGAAAGCAGTGATGTTTTCTACTTGGAGCCATTCTGACAATCACAACACTTCCATACACCTTACCAGTTTACTCAACACACTTAAAACCCTGTATTTCGAACATTATGATTATGATAATGGTAACGCTAATAACTGATGATAATAGTAATGATAATGATAATGATAATAATAACAATAATGATGATAACAATAATAATAATAACGAAAATAATAATAATGATAACAATAATGATAATAATAATATTAATGATAAGAATGATAATGCTAGTAATAGCAGTAATGATAATAACATTGATAATAATGATAACAATAATATAATAATAATGATAATAATGATAATTATGATAATAATAGTAGTAATGATAACAAAAATGATGATAATAATGACAATAATAATAATAATAATAGTAATCATAATAATGATAATAATAATTATAGTAATAATAATAATAATAATAATAATAATAATAATAATAATAATAATAATAATGGTAATAATAATGATAATGATAATAATTATGATAATGATATCAAAATTATGATAATGATAATGTGAAAAGGAGCAGCTGGCAGTAAGAATCGCTGGACAGTAATCTGTCAGAGTGCCGGGCGCTATCTTGGGAGGCGGAAGTAAAGTCGAAAGCCCAGCACTAAACAACTTTTCGAAAGATGAAAGATAGCCTTTTCTACTACACTTGGCACTGATGGAAGTTGACTCTGGAGAGTTGGCAGCAAACCGAACGTCGTCTATCCTCCACATGAGGATATTATTATTATCATTATTACCATTATCCTCAAAGAGTGATATCATTATCATCCCTTTGAATACTGAGCACATTTTTCCCTTATGTGATACGATTACTATCATACATCTGGGAGCGGAGAGCCTTCATGTATAAAAGCTTGAAATGAACAAGTAAAAATTCCAGATGGTTTACGTAACCAGACACATTACTGGGGTCTGACACTGTTGTTCAGGTAATGCTATAAGATCATAAGTAACACTTGAATTAAAGAAGGCGCGAATACAGAAGATTTGCACAGCCACCTAAGATAAAGTGTTTCATATAAGCTTTTCATAGATGTCTGTGTGACTTGGTGCATTATTGAGGGTGGAAACATACCACATTAGTGGGCTGTCCGCCTCGCTTTGGCTGATTAAAACTTATATACGAGTTGGGACCACCAACTGAAAATGGCGGGCGGCCACTAATGCCCCCGGCTGGAAGTAAAGCCAAACGTAAAGTTTCCGCAATAAAGGGTAAATTGTATGCGAGTCACGATTTCAGCCTACAGCTTTAACCTGTGGGTCGAAGGGGATATCTGAATGAATGTGCATTCAATGATAAAGCAAAATTAGGATGAAAGGCATTCATATACATAAGGGACTTTAGGATCTGACGGACGTCGAGTTGAGTAAAGTACATGAATCTTATGAAAAGCTTGAACCTGTCCTGGAGATGATAAGTCTTAGGGAAACTTAAATATGAAGAAAAGAGTCGAAAAAATTAATCTTAACTGAATGTTGTGGTCTGGTACAGAGAAGTGGAAGGAAATAGGGGCAGCTCTAAGGGAGATGTATCGGGGTACATTACCTGGATATACCTAAGTGATTATATATATGATAGTATGAGGTGAACTAAAAATCACAATTTGATATCTGTTTCACTAATAACACTGACAGATTATTATATGATCAAATCAAATAGAGAAAGTAATGAGTTTCAATGAAAGAAAAACAGTTAATCTCAAGTCAACAGTGACATATGTACCAATAGGTTACCACATGATAGAAAATGGAGAGAAGTGTTGAAAAAGTAGATGAATTGAAGATTGGAAATCAATGATGTAAAAAATAAATTAAATACAATGATCTATGCCATGAATGCCATGACTGAGAAGTAATGGTGTGAATAGATGGTGTATACATGAGGAGTATGGAAAACGAGGGAGCCTGTTGTACAGGTGCATTGAACAGGACTTATTTTGTCATTAATATTACCTTTACTCAGGCGGGAGACGGCTGACTCAGTCGTGTTATTGAGAGGATGGATCTGTTTTTCCAAGTATGAGTAGGTTTAAAAAAATATTTACCGAGAAACGAGAATAAAGAACAAATTTCCTGTGGTTTCTCTCATATTATTGTATAGCGCACAGTGGAGGATTCTCCAAGCGTTAATCTACGGAAGAGAACAAGCGCGATCAGAGGTGAAATCTGAGAGATTAAAGGTAGTGGTGGTAGTAGCAGCAGTAATAGTGGCGGTAGCAATAATAATAACAACAACAACAACAGTTATTGCTACAGCAGTAGCAGTTGTGTTAGTAATAGTAATAATTGTGGAAGTAACAGCAGTGCCAGCAGTAGTGATTCTAATATGGTCTTTACCATCAGCAGCAACAGTAATAGAGGTATCCGTTGCTGTGTAATTGCAGTAAGACAATTAACATAATCAACGATAACAGCACGAGCAGCAGCAAGAACAGCTGACGTAAGCAAGTAACAATTCCTTTGGCATTTACTCCAGCAACAAGAACAGCAGCAGTAAGAATAGCGTCAACAAAATAACAACAACTAAAAAGGATTCGCAAAAACAATAGCTATGGCAAGAACAGCAGCACCAGTAAGAGCAGCAACAAAAAAGAAAAGCTGCAGCAACGACACCAGCTAAACCAGCAGCAACGGCAAGAACAGCGGAAGCAAGTAGAACAGTATCAACAACAGCAATAACAGCATCATCAAAAACGGCACCAACAGTAGCAACAGCAAGAAAAATAGCAACTTGAACAAAAACAGCAGCATCAGCAGCAAGAACAGTATCAACAGCAAAAGCAACAGTAGTGCCTAAAGCAGCGATATTAACAGCATCCATTCCCTCAACGTCTCCCTCATCCACACCCACCCCACTACCTCAGTCCACGACCACCGGGAAGAAGCTGCTACACAGCTCTCCTCAACACCTAGCTAGTTATCCTTCCCTTGCAAGTTACTAACTATAAGTTATGTCAAGTGAACGTTACTGTTTCCCAGTATGCTGTCTTTATTAAAAGGAATACTATGGGCTTCGTTTTCCTACTTTGAACTGTCTCACGTGCAGAGAAGATAGGACAGAGACCCATTAATTAAAAAGATCTGGGTGTCTTTGGCAAAAATTCAATTGCATTGTCTGAGAATGATAAAAGGTGGATGAAACTGAACTGGGATACGTGACAGATGGGAAAGCCAGTTGGAGGTGGGCAAGCTAGTTGTGATCTATGAGTGATGGGAAAACGAACTGGAATCTCGCTGGAGTTGGGATCTTAAAAAGAGGTAGAGAGAGAACACTTGGCAAGTCATGTACTTGAAACATGAGTTAAACGAAACATGAAAAATGAGTAGATGAAACTATTGATGTTATGGATATATCAAACATCTCATAAAGAAAATGAAGATCAAATCAGAAAGTGCAACAAGGGATCACTTAGCGCATCACTGAGTCAATGGTTAATGACATAATGCTATCCTGGTAATAGATTTTTGAAGCATAATCTCATCTTGCCTTCCACCTCGTTTTCTATTTCATCCAGATTAGCCGAAATCGGGTGTGTATTCCCCCGAGAGTTTATCTGTTCCTCATTGGAAGTAGAATCCTTAAGGTAAAAAAGGAAATGAAGCCTACTCAAATGACTGCTAGGCAAACAAACATATCTTGTGAACATTAGCTAAAGCAAATGGTTCACATACCGAACTGTGGACCGAACCACCTCACGCCTGCTACGGCAGAGGGCCAGCAAGACTCATCTGGTAATGGAGGATTTAGTTGCAATATGAATCTAAATCTCCTTAACGTAATCCACAGTCAAGGCCAGAAATGCGTAATCTGGGCACCGAAATATAAATATTCTCACCTAATAAAGGCTGATTATTATCATTATTATCATGAAACTGACAAAATGAGACTGAGCAGCAGGCAAAAGCAGAAGGTGATCCCAGTTAAAGCCCTCTTCATACAGATTCTCCTCTTGCCTAAGAATAAGACGATGCATACGATACCCAACTACAAAGGTCGCCAGCGTCATCCTTGTATAATCTGAGACACGGTACAGATGGTTGGTGCATGATAACGGAATGCCTGCTTCGGTCTGCCCCCTCTCGGCTTGGGAATGTAATAACAGTCCCTTGCGTTCTAATGAGGCCATCATTTCAAACACTGGAGGCCATCTCTGCCACGATGGGGCTGGGCCATCTATATGAACCACTGTGTCTCTGTCAGGACAGACGTTACGGTGGTTGGCACAGATGGTTTGCAGGTTGATGGTGTCCATCATGTGTTCGCTCTCCTACTGGAACAGTTAACAGTGGATGAGAAAACTCTGTCGTCCTGCTGGAGACAGCGGGACGACACCTTCTCCTTGGCTATATGGATGAGGATGTTGAGTGCTTCCAGTGAGGCATTATGTCAACACTTCTATATAATCACCATTACAGTAGTGTGTTTATCACTTGGCTGGTATTCTGAACAACTGGGAAATACAATCTGGGATCCAGACTCATAAGGGTTCACGGAAGTCCCGCGTGGAAATCAGGAAGAGATGATTTGGCTAGACTGGCGACTGTGGAACCGGAGGTGTGGATATGTGTGATGACTATGTCAGTCATATGTACATTAACACATGAATGTAACCATGTATATACCACATATATATTTACCCATGCCTCATGTATCCTTATTACATAATCATTTCTACTTCCTT
>JAYMFT010250726.1:7581-24576 GCA_038088735.1 Panulirus argus
TATATATATATATAGATATATATATATATATATATATATATATATATGTATATATGTATACATTCATTTTTCATACTTGATGGCTGTTTCCCGCATTAACGAGGCAGCACGAGGAAACACAGGAAGAAAGGCACAGCCGCTCACATACACATATATATACATACACACACACACACACACACAAATACATATATAAATATACACACATATACATATATAAACATGCATATACATACTTGCTCGTCATTATCCATGAATGTATGTGCGTGTATGCATGTCTGTTCGTGTGATGTCACCACGATTGTTTAATTTGTTTATGGATGGAGTGGTGAGGGAAGTAATGCGAGAGTTTTAGAGAGAAGGGTGAGTATGTAGGGGATGAAAGGTCCTACAAAGGGAATCAGTTATTGTTTGCTGATGATACAGCACTGGTGGCAGATTCAGAGTGAGAAACCTTACTACTAAAGTCAATCCTAACTTACCTGAGGCTCAGCTGCTTGACAGACAACAGATGCAATGGTATTTGAGTGCCCTGTAAGAGTGTGAATATTTGCTTTGGTCCTCATGTCCCACACACGTGCTGTAGAATCACGTCCACAGGTAACCAGAACATCAATTGTAGGGTGCAATGCCAAACCATAGCAGGCACTCAGGTGACCATGATAATGTCTAATGACCTGCAAAAGATATCTAATATTAGTCTTACTTTTACATACATCTAAAAGCTTCATATGAAATCATATTTACAAATGGAGGAGCTTACCATGACGTTGAAAAGTTCTATGATCATTTCTTCAAGATAGATAAATCTCTGCAATTCATATTACAGTATATTATGAATATATCTATACTTGTACATCCATGCTCCTAAAAGTATCACTATGATGAGTAATATGTACTCTCTGCAAGTTCACAATCTTTTTTACACTGAAAAACTCATCTATTGTATTTGAATAAGAAATATTTCTGTAAGCAAAAATATGAGAAACTAAATTGAAAAACATGATATGAAGTCTGTTTTACCACTACACTCATAATCATACCTTATTATATTCAAGGTCCCAGCATTTAACCTGCTTGTCCTCTCCACATGAAAAGAGGTACGGATGACGAGGCGATACTGCAAGGCCTCGCACTGCTGACACATGACCTGTCAGAGAAAGCTTCAACTGACCTGATGCCAAATCCCAGATCTTAATCACCCTATCATTAGATCCTGTGGCAAACCACTCATTTGCTGGTTCAACAGCAACACATCTCACCCAACCAAGGTGACCAGATATGACACGGGCAAGTTTCCATGGTGCATGCCACCTGGGCCTTGGTAATGTAGGGGCACGGCGAGGTACTAGTGATTGCTGGCCAGCACTGGCACTAGGAGTTGGAGTAGCAACAACAACTGCCATGCTTTGTGGAGGGGGGGCTGGAGGAGTTGGAACCTGAGGGCTTGATGGTGGTGGTGGAGGAGCCATGGGACCAGCTGGGGGACCATTTGTTACAGCTTCTGGTCTTTCTTGGAATTCTTCAGGTTCTCCATCATAAACTGGCTGTGTGGCTGCTTTCCTCTTATTCTGTTTAACCAAGTTAAGGACTGGACCATACTGGTCACGGGATTTCACTTGTCGCCGAAGTTTTTCTAACAATTCATCAACTGGGGGTAATGCTCCCTGGTCACACAGAAACATATCATGCGTCCGTTTCAAGGATCGGAAAACCAATGTATGCACTGAATGACGCTGAACATCATCTGTAGTTGACGGCATTTTGGCTGTGAAGAAATCAAAAGAATCCATAAATCAACATGATAACTACCTGAACCTATCTTTCAATAATGAGTTTCATTAATATTAATGTTTCAGCTTAACATTACATGAACATTATCCATAAGATCATGAACCAAATGCTTCTGCCATCTGAGGATATTCATGTACATGCCTGAGGTAAACTATCACACTTGAATGCCTCTTCAGAGGCACTGCTAAGTATGGACGCATTCATTCTCAAAATTTCAGAAAGGTTTACCACAAAAAATTAGCTCAGTTCAATTTCTGACATTAGTGAAGTACGATTAATAGGTAAATAAAGGTTTGGAAATCTTGAATTAAAATTCTAGCACCCATCAAGCACTTTTTCATCCACCTTCAGCTATCATACAATTCAAAAAATCCTTGAATCTACTGTCAACACTATGCACCAAATAATAATAAACCACTTTATACGTAAATTAGATACTTATGCTGCACAAGTTATATTCTGAAAACATCCACTAAGTTTTCTCTATTTCCATTCTTTGCTCTAATACCTTTCGTACATATACTCCACACTACTACCCTGAGAAATATTCTTTCCAGAAGCTGCATTTACAATTTATTAATCGCAGTAATCATTTCCTCTTCTCTCATTCAATCTGCATGGCTCAATTAAACTCCTTATTATTCTTATTTTTACTTCACCCACTGATTATCTGCTAGTGCACAGCTACCCTATCATTTACTAATCCTAACTAGGCTTCTCTAAAATCTGCCCCAAAATAACCTGGTGTTCAAATCCACAAATATAATCATACACATAGAGGTAAACTCATCTTAGATAAATACCAAGTAACATGAGAGAAAACTTAAGTGACTAAACACAATCCTCTTACCTTATTCATACACGTTACTGTTGCCAGCAGTTACCAAACATGCAGTTCTCAAAGGTTGGTGTTCTTGTTCCGTAAATTACGAAATGGATCTGAGGAAAGGGTTCATCAGTAGTTAAGCAATAAATTCTACCAAAAGTCATCACATATGCATTTCTGATGATCATCTTACTCATGATGAGTACCATCTTATGTTCTAAAATGGTATAATCACAAAATTTTTGTTCCATAGGAGTATATGGTGAGCCAATATAATGTACTGATACTTTACCCATTCTATATGTGACCAGCACACACACATATCCAGCAAACATCTAGTGAACAACATTGGCTTTGGAATGTTTTGACTACTTGTATAACAATGAAAATTCATAGTGGTTATTTCACTGCCAACAGCAACAGTGAGTTAAACTTCATTTTGCTAGTTTGTTTTTGACATTTTTTTATGTTTCTTCTGCACCAACTCTGGGTTATGTTGTGGTATGTTATGTTTGGGGATAGACCCCCCAGGGTTAAGTTATGCTGACTAGTTTGATTGTTTTAACCCAAAACTTCAAGAGAGCAACAGCTATGTGCTCTCACATGATATTATTATTCTGTAGATTTATTATCTGTATGAATCTCAATATCTGCAAACCTTTCTCTATAAGCAATGTTGATATATCCAGAAATACAGTGGAAATAAAGTTAAATTCAGTACACTATATGGTAAGATACTATTTAGGCTACTTGACCCAACAGTGCCATCTAGTAGACAAAATAACTATTGTACTGTTAAGTACAATAAATTTTGGTGCATGATTAGTTTGGTGAGGTTTTAAAAGATTTGTTGATTTCTTTATGTGCTTTACTGAATATTTTGCTAATTATCCCCACACTTTCCATGATCTTCACAGCCCTCTCCACTAACAACATATTTTAATCATCAGATCAAAATAAAAGTAAGCATATTTTGTTACCATACTTCTAAGTTCCTTCAGTAAAAGTTTAGTTTTCCTCTTCATCACCATTACCTTTGAATATTGAAGGATTTTTTTCTATATGTAAATGTATTACGTAGAGAATACAATAACACGTGTGGAGCATGATTTGGAGCATTACATTTAATTGAATGATATAAAATATGGCAAAAATAGTGAGGGTTCTGTACATCAGATGCAAAAGTAAGTAAAACACGTAAAAATTCAAAAGAACCTAAAAAACTCAGTTAGTAGCCAAAAAGTACAACAAAAACACAAGAATATATCGGTCTGCTGCTGGGATCTCATGGCCTTCTGGTCTGTCGTCTGTATGTTGATATAAGGCGGTATTTGTGCGATGCTCAACCACGAGTGTGATGGTAAATTTTAACTACTATTCTAAACATTAAGATTAATCTCTAATGCTACGGAGGTAAGTTTGATTTCACAGGTTCTGATGATTTTTTTAGTTAGTCTACCTTTATTCTACATTAACTCAACATTTTCCTGATATATATGAACTTCACTAATCTAATAATCATTCACTGAAACAGTGAGTTCTATAACTGCTATCTGTAATTTCTACACACCACAACAACATTATAGCACAAAATAAATCAACATCCAAAGCTTACAGTGATAGTTAGCTAAACTAGACTTATACCATAACCTCAAGTGAGGAATAACAGTTCATGGCTATGCAGTTTTTCCATTTCCTTATCTTTTCATAGTTATCAGAGAACTTCTCTAGATCTTAGACAACATATTTTATCTAGAGGGTAACAATATGCCAACCACAGCTGACCATACACCTTCTACTCAAAAATCAAATGATAAGCTCTCAGGTAAGTGAACACAACTGAAAAGTTCACCTAAAAAGTCAAAGTCCATTTCTTTTCGGCATACCAATGCCCCTATCTCTCCAAATGCACTACACACAACACAATAGTACGGTTACCTAGCAGCTGAATTGACGATAAGATGGAAATTCCGTATCTGGTTTAAGTATTCAGCAATATCGAGGTAACTGTGAACTGCGGCCTGCCGACAAAAGATATCCTTACGTTGTTTACGTTCTAAGCGTGGTCGCTTACTCCTTCAAAACTGCTCGGAGCAAAACATAATTTTCGTAAATTCCTTTATATAATATAATCATATGTTCAATAAAACGATACAATGACTTTTCGTGTGATACGAACTTCTCTGTAAGAAAACTCATAAGCCATTTCTCAGAACATATCATTAAATAGTAAAACTGAACAACAATAATAACGGCTGCAAATCCGGATTGAATTTAGCACATATGGGAAAAGGATTCACACTTTGCGGCTTGGCAGCCCTCTGCATCCCTTTATGTATCACGCAATATACTGACAATAATACGTATATCTAAACATAATTACTTTTGATAACTGAGGGCAGACGTATCCCAATCTTCATAAAAGTTGTCTCACCAAACCCTACTTCAATAAAGATATAATTTTTTTTTGTCCTTGGTTAAAATAACGTGTATTTCCCGTCCAAACTTACTATAATCTGATTATATTAAACATGATAATTCATTAGATTCTGAGCTAAGCTAATTCAGATTATGTTTGCTAAGCACAGACCAAGTCTGTTAGACCTTTGTGTTAGTTTATGGATGACGATGAATCTGAGCAGATTCTGCGAGTAGAAAAATAAAAATATGTAAAATCAATATAACTACTACAACTAGAACCACTCATATCAATTACTAAAGTTATTACTATGCATATCTCCATGATTTTTCATACTTGTCCAGAGATGCACTTACAGTCTGACTACCACTTACTGCTTGGGTCAAGGCAATTCCTTGATCAAACAAGCGGATATTTCAGTGTTTGTCACGACGCCTAAACATACCCATTACCGAGGAGGCTGGTATAAACGAGTGCGACGAGGATGGGATTCGAACCCACGCAGGGAGACCCTATTGGATTAGCAGTCCAACGCCTTAACCACTCGGCCACCTCGTCCTCTATGAAAACTAGACGGGCGCCGTGTAACTCATAATTCTGTATACATATTTACAAACATACGTGTACTTGATGACGCTGTCATGGATGTGGGGGAGGGAGGGGGGAACGGCATTCCGTCACTAACGTGGGAGTGAGAACTGATGGCATCCATGAAGGAAAGAGGACTCATTGGGATGCATGAAGGAGAGGGGACTTAATGGAGACCATGGGATGTGGTGGACTCATTGGGTACTATGTAAGGGGACTGTGGACCATGTAGAATTGGGAACTCTTGAGGGGGAGCGAAAGTGGGGACCCACGGGAACAAAATTTCGATCCCAGTATCTTATGCAGCATGAAAAAATATGACAGACTGAGATTTTAAAGCTAATCTATTTTGTGAAGAGAAAATGCAATATTTTCAGGCCTTTTTATTTTCTAAACTGAAATATATAATGATAACGAAAGGAATTTTTACCATAACTAATAACCTACAATATTCAATAATGCTTCCCAAGGCTGACAAGTAGGAATAACATAAAGCGAATTCTTGTCAAATACATTAAACTTAGAACTGATTCATAATTTCAATAATCAGTGGTCCTAAAATAACATTTTGATAAGATTTTATTCAGCATGAAAAAAAAAGACACTGAGATCTTGAAGCATTTTTTACTGAAAGACAGGAAGGGTATTTTAAAGGAAAAAATCATAATCGGAATATAACATGAAATGTTTCTTCACCTGAAATACTAATCTGATTTAATCTAAACTTATTCCTAAGACTCAGAGAGAGCGAATAAGATATAACATATGATTTTGAAATATGATTAACATATGTGATCTATACTGAGATTTTCAAGCAAATCTACGTTATGAAGAAAAATGAAAAAATAATAGAAATAGTTCAGGATATTCCTCAGGGCAAATTATCTTATATCAAAATCTGAATATAAAAAATAAAGTTTCTTTTTACCTAAAGCAGCATCTTAAAGCTTTGTTTCAAAACTGAATCATAAGAATCATAACATAATTAATGGTTTCTCTACAAATATAATGTAAAATGTTCTATAATGCTCCATTTGGCCGACAGATAGTGAGTGACTATGAGGCATACAATTATGAAATACGGATATTAAACACACATATAGCCAGAACATACCCATGGGAACATACCTATAGCCAGACCCACTGAGAAGTTTGGGATACCGGAGCAAAATCTCCAGGGGCTCGGGCCTCTGGGGGTGCCCAGACGGGCCTTAATTGAAATATAGAGTGAATTATGAAATGAAAAAAAAATAGAAATACAAAGGAATGTATTTACGAAATTTTGAGGAAGACCTGTCTTTTGAAATGTGCCAGGTCTTAGTTAATGGGAAAGACATGAGAAGGTAGAGAGTTCCAAAGCTTCGACGCGTAGGGAAAGAAGCAGTTATGAAAACGGCCCACCCATGAGTTGCCGATCGCCACACAATAATCATGTGACGCAGCAGCTGGCCAAGTATTCCGTGGTCTAGCTAGTGGTGGGGGCACACAGGCAGCCAGTTCTCGGGAGCAAAAGCCAAAGTAATGCCTATAAAAGAGGGAAAGTGAACCAACATTGCGACGTAGGGAAAGGGGGTCAAATTTGGAAGTCAGCCAGGGATAGTTTATTAGTCGGACCGCTTTCGACTCAATTCTTTTAAGTAAGGGAACAGAGCTAAAACCACCCCAAATGTGAGAGCAATACTCCATACAGGGACGAATCAATCCCCTGTATAAGCGGATCAACTGTTCAGAAGAGAAAGAGTTACGACATCTAAACAGGACATTCAGTTTTTTTGAGGCAGATTTAGCTATTCCCATAATGTGGGGTTTCCAAGAAAGAGTGGATGTTACAGTAATGCCAAGTATGTTCACCGAGTCAAGAGGTGGAATTACAGAAACGTCAAAGGAGATACGAGAGTTGTGAGAAGTTTTCGATAGAGAGATAGGTAGAAATTGGGTCTTGGAGGCATTAACCTTAACTAGATTTTGTATACCCAACTGAGATATCCTGTCCAAGTCTGAGTTTATTGAGGAAGCTGTGTCAAGACGAGATGCAGATCGAGTGAAAGACGAGGGAGCAGAATTGAAGGCTGTGGATGAACGCAGTGTTGAGTCGTCAGCGTATGAGTGCAATGGATTATATGTGGAGGAAAGGAAGTCGTTAAAAAAAAAGTAGAAAAAGTGTAGGGGACAGGACAGAACCTTGAGGGACACCACTGATGATGGAGAAAAGGGGGGAGTCTGATCCATTAACAGCCACAGACATAAATGAAATTATCGAATTTCTAAAATATCTTCAATCGATAGCTTTTCCCCCCAAGTGGGCCCCAGCCGCCCTCTCCCTAGGAGTCTAAGGAACCATATTCCGACCCTTCCCGCACCAGCTGACGCGTCGGCGGCTCTGCCTATAGACTGGCTAAGGGAGTATACCTATAGCCTGGGTGAGGGAGCACGTATATAAACAACATTAGCATGACTGGCCATCAAGATCAACACCAGCCAACTAGAGGCCCTCGGAGCCAGAGATACTTACTTAAATGGGAGTTAACGAAGCTTCATTAATTTCAAGACTTTTGCACTAAGAGGAATGCCTTATTGAGGTAGGTCAGAGAGACACGCAAAGATGGCGCCTTCCGCGCCTCCCCTTGCTTATGAAAGGAGCCGAGCTGCACCACGTGATGCCGCCACATCGGATGAGATTAGATGATTATTTTTTTCATGCACACGGAAAGGGAAAAATATAATAATCATATATGCTAACATAAGATGTTTTTACGTTATGATCTCTCCTTTTGCTCGTAATTCATCTGTGTTGGTGAACAGAATCAAGGAAAACCGCTGGTGTACAGAGTGATAATATCAAGCTGTTTCACTCACTCAGGAACGCCTCAAGAGCCATATATATATATATATATATATATATATATATATATATATATATATATATATATATATATATATGCCCAGTGAGAGTATATGTGGCCTTAGAATAATCTTTAACAACTGAAAACAGACGTTTAAAGTATCTTTTGCTTGTTGTTGGTTATAACTTGAAGTTGACGACTTTAATGACCCCTGGCAGTCGATAGGCTTTAAAGACCAAATAGCCAGCCAACCGAAGGGCGCCTCGATGATGAAGTCCAACTCCCTCACATAACTTTTACAGTTGACAATAGGGCGCCAGAGCGAAGCCTCGGGACACTTTGGCTTCCACCCTTCTCCTACTCCTTTCCTCTCCTTCCGTGCACTCCAAAGGTGCCCCTCCCAGAATTCATGGACGTCCCTCCCTCCTTCCCTCCCTCCAGTCAATAATCGAGAAAGATATTCATAGCTTTAAGTCCAGCCAGCTGGTGGGAGAGAGAGAGAGAGAGGCGTCTCGCCAGATGCCTTAATATCCGAGGCAGCTGGTGGCAACAGGGTCTCACGACGTGTGTGTGTGTGTTTGTATGCACATTCCCTTGACAGCTGCTGCAACAGATTGTCTCATGGCAACTGCGTAAAGACAGACAACTCCCGACAGCAACAGACTCTCATGACACCTTTGTTTCCACAGGATCTCATGACAGCTGTGTGACAACAGACGTTCATGACAGCCGTGTGGCATCAGACCCTCATGGCGCCTGCGTGACACCTCGATTTGTTGTGTAATAATTGTGTTATGTTATCTTTAAAGTAACTTTCATGACCAAATCACTTGCTTTGTTTCATGTACGTGACCGTGATATTACGTCCGTGGGATTGTTATTGCATATATTGTGTCCTTGGTTAATGATACTTGTCCATGAGAGTTGTAATGTGTCCATTGCACCCGTTCAGCGTCCGTGATAGGTACATACATGTCCATGACATCGGTATTGCGTCCGTGACAGGCTTGTGTCCGTGATAAATATTCTGTACTCGGTAACAGACTCTCTCAACTCGCAGTTATCAATCTATCTATCTACATATCTACAGTATGTATATATCCATCTACCGATCTATCTATCATAATTCTGAATCGTGTAATGCCTTAGAATTCTTTAAATAATTTTACCTTTCAACCACTCATTTCTAACTACAGTTCCTCTCGCTACTCTTGTCCTCATTGTTCCTGAAGCATCACCCAGGTACTCTGTCAGAACAATTCGTCATATGATGATCTAGATCTATTCACTTGGAGCCCATTGCGTCCTTTCAACTCAACTTTTTTTTTGACATATACTTCTGTTCCCCTTTACACAACCCTACAATGCCCTTTGTCCAACGTCTGCTTATGCAATGTGCCCGAATTAACCAGTACCTTATATATGTAGGGGTTTGATATGTCCACGTATTCTATAAGTTAACTTTTGTTAAAATCAATTTTCATCCCCCCGTCTGCTAGAATATAACTCCTTTGGATCCATAGCCGTAACTGTTGCTATTTTCTATCCAAAACAGAATGAATATGAGAATAACTGTAACTCATATTCAGTTATGCACTGTATTTTAAGGACATCCCTTAGCAGAAAACTTTATACATTTTCCCTCCTCTTCTTTCGTCTGGCTGTCACCTCTCTCCAACGTCCTATCACGCCTTCCAGTCTTCTTTCAATTCTCTCATACTCACATCCACCACATACACATAACTCACGCCAAATACTTCCTAATTTCACTCACCAAACACTCACAATTCACCCACCAAACACTCACCTTATACTCACAACTCACGAACCCCTCATTCCAAAGATCCACTTCATATTTAAATTCTTTCTGTCATTTTTCCTGGTCCCTAATTAACTCAAATTAATTAAGCCCACTTATTTCACGTCCTCCTCCCTGGCCGGAGGCTGTCAAAGGAGTGGCAGAGTGGTCTTGTTCCGGTCCAAATGCACCAGTTTTTAACACACACACACACACACACTAAAAACCTGACCATTTCATCTGAATGGCCGAGGAATTAGTTGAAAACAATATGCTCCGAAAGGAATCGACACACACACGTTTTACTCTGTTTTTCTGAATATTCTTGACTTGAGAGGACTCAGTCAGCACATGGAAACAGTCCAAAGTCTGCCCACGCACCTATGCAAAGGATACTGAATACCATACACATTCACGTATGATGGGTAACACTCCAAAGATGTTGTACCGCTCGATACCTTTGTCACTCACGCTCTCTGTCACACAAACGGCCTCCTGCAGGAGGAAGCGTCGTTGTGTTTAAGACAAGATATCAGCAATCTGTGACCACTTTAAAGACCCGGCCTAACTTGAGCGAACGAAGCCAAGAGCAGATTTTATGCTCAGCGTAAGGGCCAATTCACCCCGTGTGTTTAAGATGAAGTAGCTGCGTCTCGTAAAAGAAAGCAGTTCTCACGCATTGGCTCTCGGGAATAAGACCCGTTTGAGGAGAAGCACATGGCAATCGAGCCAGAAA
Organism: Panulirus argus; assembly: GCA_038088735.1. Taxonomy (NCBI): domain Eukaryota; kingdom Metazoa; phylum Arthropoda; class Malacostraca; order Decapoda; family Palinuridae; genus Panulirus; species Panulirus argus. Next base: position 18,586 of record JAYMFT010250726.1, read on the forward strand.
AAATAGATAACAAAGTGAAAGTGAGTCAGTAGGTGTACGAGAGAAGTGACAGTAAGAAGAGCAAAATCTGGAGGTAACAGGTGAGGTGAGAGAGGAGACTGTGTGTGTGTGTGTGTGTGTGTGGACTCTCACCTTCAGCGATGCTGAGGGTTCGCACTTCTGCATCCACTCTGAGTTGAGAAGTGCCGTGTGAAGGACCAACTCCCCTCCGCTGACCTCTGGGTCGTCACGCTCGTCCCCTCCCGCTCTAAACACGCCCTTATAAACAAGATTTTTAACTTATGATCACCGGGTCGTTCAAAATGTAAACACACTGCAGCAAGGCATGGGCTTTCAATTTGAAAATTTTCGTCTGGAATGGATGTAGAAAGACCATGACTCCTGTCATGGGGTCGTATATGTTTGGGTAGAAGTGACCTCAGTTACAAGTACTTTAGTACATGATAGATATAGTTTGTCACAAATTCATATATAAAATATAGCCAGGTGCAATAATGGCCTTATTTAAATGTATGTCATATACATACCAAGCGTCCTTTGTTACTAATTATACAAAAGAAGAAACTAGCGAGTTTCGACCCTATATCCTCCGAAATGAGAGAGGGAGTCAGTGTTCCGTATGTGATGTGAGAACGATGCAAAGGAGGACGAGAGAGTCGAACCCTATTTCCACAATATCCTCCTCACCTTGGCCAAAATATAAGCAATTTCTTTTGTTGTTGCAGCTGTTTAACTTTGAGACAGACACTTGCCAGTGTAATCTAACTTTATCCCAAGAACTTTCCCACTTAAAGTCACACACAATGAGAGAGTCGAGGCGCCAAGTTACGGAACAATGACCGTCAGAAACATCAGGTGATGGGCTTCCAGTCGGTATTGTATGGTTGTTAGAGAGACAGGTAAACATGATGACCTTCGCCAGTTTTGAAAAGTTTGGCTGACTCAAATTGCTTGGTTCTTTTTCGAAGAATATATATATATATATATATATATATATATATATATATATATATATATATATATATTATAAGAGGTTACAGTGGTGCGCGTGATCTAGTATATGCAGGAAATCCACCGGAAAATGGAACACGATAAGTTCCCAAGTGCACTTTCGTGTAATGATCACATCATCAGGGGAGATACAAGCGTTTATATGGTGTGTGTGTGTGTGTGTGTGTGTGTGTGTGTGTGTGTGTGTCCTCTTGGCCCCTTGAGCGTTTTTCTCTTATATCCATGCCTCATTCTACGAATTCCAGAAAGTCCCATAATCTTCGTCCTTAGTGAAAAATATCAGAGGCATAACACTGAGAGAATTGCATTACACACAGCCTTGGAAATAATGCGTTTTTCACATCCTATAATTCATAAATGATAAATCTAAACTTTTACAGAAATTTGCACTTTAATATGATTTCGTTATTACAAAATTATACGTCGGATAACTAATAAAGCTTTCATGGAATTTATAGCAACACATATATAAATGATTTTGCAATTACCGAAATTTATTTTCCCTTACTTATTCGGTGAGAGCCGAAGGCATTGTATATATATTTATCTCATTACACTCCAGAATGATGGCATTTATCTTAAATGTGACAGAGTCTCATCATACATTCTCAAAGACCCCAACTAAACCGATAATTTTATGAAAAAGAAATGAAACTCCTCCTCCGTCTGCGAACCGTCAGTCGTGAATTCTGAAAAATCTTTCGAAAAGTTGCAGAACTTGGCAAACACTTGTGTTGACGATATTACTACACTCGGGGGGGGGCCGCTCGCGCGCGCCGTCAACACCAGCAGCGACGGCGTAGACAAGGGTCAGCAAACTTGGAAGAGGAGGATGTACGTGCCGTCAAAGCTAACTCCCAAATCCTGGCCGCGTCCTTAGATAATGTCAGGGAATTGGAGGAAGAATCCGTTACGATCGAGTTTGCGTGCGAACGAAGCTTTCTCCCGTGTCTCCGGAGCAGCAGAACGAGGAAGAGGATTCAATCTCGCCAGCCGAATGAGACTGCTGGACACCCTCCTGCTGGCGTAGCGACTGCTGGACACTCCCCTGCTGGCGTAGCGACTGCTGGACACTCCCCTGCTGGCGTAGCGACTGCTGGACACTCTCCTGCCACACAGTGAAGCAGAAGGCACCGCCGTGGTGTAGCGGTTAGCGCTGATGACCGTGACGCAATCATAGGACCGCACGGGTTCGAGTGGGTTCGAGTCCTCTCTTGGGTTAGAGTGTATGAAACTAAAGAAAGAAGTCACTGTTACCATTTCAGTGACGATGGATCAGCAAAAGCTCAAGTAAAACTTTGGAATTGATTATTATATTCATCTCCTTCGCCCATGCCGTCTCCACTGAGCACAAGAATTTTTGTCCAACGCCCTCACAGTCTGATCGCCTTGTGTTGAAATGTGCCGAGAGGAATTCCTCTTATTACCACTTAACTGACGGGGATCTACAAATGCAGTCACTGTACGTCACCAGTGAGTCCCAAAAGTGCTTTCGAATGCAGCGGTGAACGGGACATTCCAAGCAGAGAACGGAGATGACAGCAAATACCTTGCGATTCAGGTAAGAGCCTAATAAGGAGGAAGGAGGTGGAACAAGCGAAGACCACATGATCGGCAAACAGTCTGGAAAGGAGCCGAAAATAGCTGGGCCGAACACATCCCTCGCTTAAGCTATCAACACAAGCACCCAGCTCCCCGCCCCGCCCCGAGGCAAGACTGGCAAGCAGATCCTCAAGGCTCATATCAGCATCATCGCGCGACGCGGGATTATCGACAGAGAACGAGGCAAAATTTCTTTTACCGGTTGCCACTTTACACACAACCCCAGTCTTCCGAGCTTTTTAGGAAAACAACGACGCCGATCATTGACTCCTCTCATCGGTGCACTTGAGACAGACGCACTCCTTCGCCTTTTGATGTTAATCCAAACGTGGTCCCGAATCCCTCACTACGAAATGCATCACATGTTTCGTAAGAGGAGGACGAAGAAGGTGTCCATAGGGGATAGCGGACAGAGAACGGGATTCAAGAAGGAACGAGAGAAGATACGGCCCCGAAGAAGAATAGCATCCAAGACATTTTTATCCAAGTGAAATAAGCCCAGCGGAGAGGATCGTATCTAGTCTTTGAGCCCCTGAAACGACGCAGTATAAGCACTCCATGATTGCTGAGGGAAATGGGGCAAGCACATGATGATAACGCAACACTGAAATAACCTCAAATAACTTCAAACAGACAACGCCAAGGGTGGACGTCTACCTGAGTGGTGGAGCGTCCATCAGCTCTGTGAAGACTCTTACGGTATTCGTCAGCAAATGAAGATCCCGTAGACAAAGGTCTCCAAGGTGCAGAATTCTGAGAAAGAGGAACAAAAGGAGGAACGAAAAATAAGACCGACTGGTACAAAGTATTCGAGTCACGAGCCTTCCATAACCTGCCTAATGTTGCCATACGGTCGACATCAAAGTAATCAAGACAGAGGTAGGTAGGTACTCTCTCTCTCTCTCTCTCTCTCTCTCTCTCTCTCTCTCTCGAATAAGGAACTCAAGATAGTATTTCTGTCCTACGGCATATGCTATGGCCTCGTCACAGACCATCAGTCTCCTGTCATCCATCCTTCCTCTGTACTTCTTCCACACACAGACCTATCCCAATCCTCTCCTCGATCACACACACACACGCATCATGCTCTCCACAGAGTTCCATATTTCTACCTTCGAAATATGAATCGTTCAGGCTCTTACTAACCCTGTTTCCTCCACATGTCCGTCCCATATGTGTCCATGAAAAGGAAACGGTTTAAGAAAGAGGCACGGATGGTAAATGACGTTGATAACGAGATACCGAAAAGAGATACACAAGATCAGTATCATCTTGATGACTACAGCATGAAATCAGAAGCGCAATGGAAATAATTGTAGATGAACCATTCATAAAAGAAAGACTTCGCCACAGATTTACGTTTGGTTACCTCGTTCATCCTGCTCATAGAGAGGTTCCAATCATAATGTCGAATGGCAGTAAAGAGGCTCCAGTCATAATGTGAAATAAGAGGGAATACACAAATGCTGAAATTTAGATTTTACGTAGTCAGGTTAGGTTAATTGAGGGACTGAGTGAAATTAGGTTAGGACAGGCTAAGTTATAATCACATGGGGTCGGGATTGTTAAGATTGTGTTAGCTGGGGAATTGGTTTGGACTGCTTAGGATGTGAAAGCAGTGCGTTTAGCTGATACAGGACGTTAGCTTAGTCTTGGAAATAGTAAAAAAAGAATCCAACTTATCTTCTTGAACTTTCACTAGACGTGGCTAACATCTTTCCTTCGTGAGAATAAGATTATAAAGTTATAAACACGACTAAATCCTCAAGCTCTATAGTGGAATCCACGAGGGAACAGTTCTTACCCTAGTCCTCTTCAGTATCTTCGTACTCGACTTCCCTTCTTGACACACACACACACACACGACAAATCACAGGGTGAAAGGCTTTTCACATTATGCAGATAACCTCACAACTACATCACACCAACAACAAACATGAAACTTTAACTTACTCAAATAGAACGCTGGCTAACTCTAAACAGGTTATCTGCATCCTCACAGAATTCCACCGTCACTCTTTCGGTTCTCGACAGACAGATTTAATATGCATTCTCCCAACACTTGTAATGATCAACCACTTCCACTTCACAAAACGTCAGTCGCGCTGGTTATGAAATATAACACACTACTTTCATTCCCCACACTATAAACATCAACACAATAGCTTTAAAGCCTTTCAAAACATTTACTAGCAACAACTTTGACGGAGAAAAAGAATCCCTTAGTATCTCATCTGCTGCACTCTAAACTACATCTCAACTACCTGGTAATCAACCCAGTCCAAAGCAAACTTAACAAAACTGCAAACCTCATAAACTGGACATCAGAACAATCACCGGCTGCTTGGCAACTACAAACATTCTTTAGCACAAAAAGAAGAATGAAAAAAAAGAAAGACTTTCAGGGGAATCCCACTTAAACGGATTTTTTTTTTTAATCAGTAAGCCTCATTATATAACCAAACAACAGCACCCAAGTGTAAATAAAAAGTTCATGCTTCAGCAGGCTTTACTCAATGAAATATATTCCCACTGTAACGACTCAGGAGGCATTTAAAAACAATCCTCTCCAGCCTAATCTTAAACTGCACTCCATTAGGGATACACCCATCTGAAACTATTTTCTCAGACATGTAGGGGCTACTTTTGCTTCTGGGCACAACCTAACTCTCCAAAACTACAAACATGAACTCCTATACTTGAAACACAGAACACACTCCTCAATTGTCCTACATTTTCCATAGAGACAGATAAATAACTCTTCCACATTGCTTACTTTACGATGTTTGAAACAGGATGCGATTCCTGGAGCATGAACGTTATGTATATATCCCTGGGGATAGGGAAGAAAAAAATACTTCCCATGTATTCCCAGCGTGTCGTAAAAGGCGACTAAAAGGGGAGGAAGCGGGGGGCTGGAAGTCCTCCCCTCCAGTTTTTACTTTTCCAAAGGAAGGAACAGAGAAGGGGGCTGTGTGAGGATTTTCCCTCTAAGGCTCAGTCCTCTGTTCTTATCGCTACCTCTCAAACGCGGGAAATGGTGAATAGTATGAAAAAAAAATTATATATATATATATATAGAGAGAGAGAGAGTCAAATCGGATTTCAGTAGGAGTTCAGGTAATTTCATTTAGCACATAATTTTTCTGTACATGCATCACTACATGTTTCACGGAGACAGTCCACCCCCATCAGGTGCAAGCAGTTCATAAAGTTTTCAGATCCCAACACCACCACAAAAATTCTGTCTTCCCTGTGTCGCAATGTTGGTTCACTTTCCCTTTTCTATAGGTATTACTTTGGCTTTTGCTCCCGTGAGCTGGCTGCTTGTGTGCCCCCACCACTAGCTAGACCACGGAATACTCGGCAAGCTGCTGC
>JAYMFT010250727.1:0-10908 GCA_038088735.1 Panulirus argus
ATATATATATATATATATATATATATATATATATATATATATATATCATTATTATTATAATAATACTTGATCGCTGTTTCCCGCGTCAGCGAGGTAGCGCCAGCCTATGCCAGGTATCCATTAATCGACTAACCCCAAGAACCGGACGCGACTGACCAGCCAAAGATTAATAATCTGCAAAACTAACAACAAATACAACACAGCTGAACGTCTACAAAAAGTGTGTGTGTGTGTGTGTGTGTGTGTGTGTGTGTGTTGGGAGGGTGTACACATACAATGAAAAAAAGTCAACGCCAGTGGGTGCATACCCAGGGTTAGGCAGGTCAGTTCAGGAGTGGATAAGAGGCGTATACTTGCGTAGGACAAGGTCACCGTGGGTGAGAGTGAGGTTCCCACTAGTGAGGGTAAGTGGGCGAGGCTGGGCGTGAACCTAGCATGGGGAGATAAATCAGTGTGGAAGGAAGAGCTAGGTTACTGTCAGTGGGCGTGCTTATATCTTTAGTGCCAGGTCAACATGGGTGGGAGCGTCAATAAATCAAGGTCGTTGTTGAGGATAGTGTGTCGAGAATGTTTGGTCTTTGTGGAATAAGTGCGCCTACAGTGCTAGGTCACAATGGATGGGAGTGTTTAAAGTACTAGGTTACTTTAGGTGGGGTGTTTATAGTGCTAGGTCATCATGGGTGGACGTGTCTGCAGCCTTCTGTTAGATCATCGTTGGAAGGAGCGTCTGTTAGGTCACCGCTGGTGGATATCTGACGCTCGGTCAAAAAGTTGAGGAGTGTCACGGGCTAGGTCAACGAGGTTGGATGCGCCCGTAGCCAACATGAATTAAATACAAATCTAAGAAGAATCCATATGCTAAACGAACGTGCGTCTGTTCGTTTGAGTAGGCAGCTGACAATTCATACCTTTGGAAACTGGTAATATTGATATTTCTTTTAAGCAATTATATAAATCAACATTAAGACCTGTGTCCACGGCGAAGTTTAATCCGTTTGAAGCAAAACATCCCGAACAGCTATCTGAGGTTGGGATGAGGAAGCCTGTAATAATCCTTTACTTTTAAACACCCAGCACCACCACCCCCTCGGCACAAGTGGTGAGCGTGGACTTTACTGCCCAAGGTCATTCTTTGCATGGGACCCTCAGCTAAAGTTTGCAGGGGACACTCTGCTAAAATGCCTTGTTACGGGATACTGATACCCTTACTGTCGTAATCATTCATAGGAAACAATGATGTAACAGTCGGAAAAAATTTTACACCTAGGCCCATGTTCTGATAATTTTACCAAACGATAAATTACAACCATGTCTTTTTCACCGCAGTCGATCTATCGCGATTTACCTTCTCAGCCCGCAATTAATCAAAAACTAAAAATCAAGCAAAGCAACGCCTGACAAAGTTAAAGGATATCGAACTTCTATCCAAACTGTGTATGAAGGAACGCTTGGATGAAGCGATCCACATACAACGAAGCCAGACCAGAGTCCTCCTCAGCAGCTGAGGAGGGGTACTCTTCTAAAATTTTACCAAAGGGCTGCTACACGGCTCGAACTACTCCGCAATCACGATAAGCGTAAATCCCACTACCACAATGACCCACATCCGATAGTCCAGTTCCCTGCCGTCTGCCTTCTCTCATTCTGAAAACAAGCATTGCTAAATTACAAGATACATGATACACAAAATTATCCAGCATCAAAAGTACCTTGTAACCCAGCAAAGAAAAGGACTGGACACATAAACATGAGAAACAAGTGGATTTCGACAGGGACATATGTACTTACCCAAACGCCCACTTCCCGATGATATGCAAGAAACGCTATTCACACATTATATTCTCAAATCTATAAATCACATCACAGTTCAATGTAGAATTAGTATATAAATAACCACTGACACAGTTTTCGTACACTGTTGTGCCTATAAATTCCAGGTCAAAACTGGCTGAGCGACGGGCAAGGAGTCGTATCGCCCTGCCTGACTTTGGCAACTGAGCCGCGGGGAAGGGGGGGTTCCTGCGTTAGATAAGGGCCCACGCTGCTGTCCACTGCTGTTACACACCTGGCCAACCAAACTAGCCTCGTAACTGCTGGCAGCGCACTTTATGCTTTCCGATTAGCTGTCGCTTGCAGACATTTTCGTCCCTGTTCTTCTGTGGGGGTCAACAAGTCTAATCCACTGATAGCTTAAGACAATTAAGCTTCCACCTTACAGGTTTGATGACATGCTGGGATACTTACTAGAATTTTTTTTTATGAAATATTCACATTTAGATACTGTACAGCCCCTCAGTCCATCCTTCATGTCAGCAAAGACTTGAACAGGTACGCATGAATCTACACATTTGCAATCATACGCATGATATGCGCGCGCCAACATGAATATATGCCACTCCTCAGACACATACACAAACATACGTGTACACATGCATGTGAATACGAACATACGCCCAGATGCTGTCTATATTGTAATGAATGTTGCATGGATATTATGTAGCAGATGACGGTGTTTGGTATATGAATGTTGAGAAGTGGGGGATGGCGAGTGTTGATTACAGATATGATCCACTGTAACCATAATATCAAATATCACATGTATTTTGGCTTGTTTTGATTCTAATCCACGAAATTTCCAGCACTGCTTATGCAGTGTTGGTGGACGGCAGAGTCTGAGAGTCAGTCACAGTCTTGCACACACCCACACCCACACACATCCAACTACAATAGCCTGCAACACTCCCAGTCAAACACGGGCCGACCTGTGCCAGTGTTGGCAACCCGAAAACAGGCTGCCATTGACAAAAGCCCATGCCAGGCTTAGTCCTGACGATTCCCTAAACACACACATACACACACACACATACACACACAAAAACATTTTTCAGCTCTTCTCTTCGGAAGAAAATGTAAGTGAATTGAGTAAACTGTAGTCCACAGGCGTTCCCAACCGAGAACTGAACCCCTTAAGTATAAAGACGTAATCCCTTGAGCACAACGACTTTCCCTTTGAATACGTTGCCTTAAACCCTTAAATACAACGACTTAACGACGACGGAACCAAAGTACGATGACTTAATCCTTGAGTCCTTGGGTACGACTTAACTCCATGAGTAAAATAATCAAAAGGCGAAGTTGTTGCACTGAATGAGTCTCTTGTTCTAGGGAACATCAGAATTACACACAGCATTTGTAAGTTAACGTGCAAGTGGAGAAAGTTGACTAATGGTTGAAACCTTAGCAAAGGAAGATAATGATGTTTATAGAGAAAAAGAAAAAAAGAAGTCTTCAAAAATTCAACGACTGTAATGCCTTGCAGCGTTTCAGAAGTAGACGGCGTTCGCTGTTAGCCATGCAAGGAATGTAGAATTGCGGGAGAACGATTCCAAACGTCAGCAGCCGCGTCGTTTGTTGAGCTTCGCACGGGCTTCAACCTACCAGTAGACAACTTCTCAACTGTGCACACGTAATACTCCAGTCGGAGCGTTGCGACCATTGAGAAGGACGGTACGATGTCATGATTCTTGACTTTCCCATAGATGAAACGAACATAGATACCCAACTGATGCAAGCATACAAACAACACCACTAATGCAAGCACGTAACCTTCAGAGTAGCATAAACACCTCCACACATACCTACATGTACTTCATGTAAGGTCTACACGTACTCCCGGCACACAGCCTTCACCTTTAACACACTATAAGTACTGCTAACACGCTTAACTAACTTCTCTCTCTGCAGCTCTGGTCTATGGAACTCACACGAAGCAGATTCCTTTATGTAGGGGCACACAAACAGAACCTTCTTACATGCAATCAGATGCATGATTCAATGTTTCCCTGTAAACTGTCACATATGGGTCTAGGTAATTAATATACAAACAGCCTACACAAGCAAACAGTCCCAACACTCAGCACACATAAATAAAAACAGCTCCAACGCTCAGCCCATACAAGCAAACAGCTTCAACACTGGCAACAAGCACACCCTTATTACTCACGCCTACAGGCAAGCAACTCTAGTATTCACTATACTAGGAATACAATCCTGGCAATCACGCTTTCAACACAGCCATCTTTCCCTCCACACACCACCACAGGCACAGTGTCCAAAACTCACCATCACACACAATCCTTAGCAAGCACACGACCCTAGCAATGCAGCACCACAAACATCCAATCTATTGCCAGCACACGGCCCAAGCACTCGCCTCCACAAACACAGGCCCTAAGACTCGGGCGCAGCAGGCACACCGGGGCGGTTTAGCAAGCACAGGCGGCACCTGACCTTCTTGGGGGCGGTGTGGTATGGCCTCCCTCCCAAGCCGACGATGTCCCCGGCCCGGCCAGCCAGTCAGCAGGCACGGCACCTTCCACCCTGCTCCCACCGCTTCTCTTCTGTTCCCACCCACTGATGTCACGACATCAGGATCTCCGTCGAACCATGGACTGACACTGTGACGTTGTTCGTACCTGTGTTATCAAAGCTGTGACACTTGTGACATCATGTGGACCTTTGTCACTCGAGACCAAAATCTTTCATCATCTGAACTTGTCACCTTAGATCTACGTCTGTGACATCCTCCGGATCTGTTACCCGAGACCAGAATCTGTGACACCATCTGGATTTCTGTACATTAGATCTAAGCCTGTGACATCATCTGGACCGCATCACCTGGACACAAGGGTCTGTGACGTCATCTGTACCTGTTTTCTTAAGTTGAGACTATGACGTCATCTTCAACGCGTCACCATGAAGCGGTAAGGCCTGAGTCAGAATTCATGTTGATCCTAACCGTTATAAAAACAGCCATATTAAGTTGACAGCAGCTGCAATAAAAATGATAGATGACCTTGATGGAGAAAATTACATGGGTGATTTTTTTTTAAATCTATCGTTTTACCGCTCCTACGTAAACATGATGCAGAAGCCATATTTTGCTTTGTGTGCCACGGTATCTTAAATACTTGTTTCGATTATGAGAAGTTTTTGACCGGTGGCTTGGCTTTAATATCCTCGGAATTTTCTGCCGGTGATTCAAGTTACTCGCCGGTGGTGATCGTTATCACTCAAGAGAACCCTTCGTGAGATGTGGTCGCCCAGCCTAACTCAGCGTATCACCCGCTTTCCTCGAACCCCGCGACTCGGTCGGCGTGTGATCAGGAACACTCCAAAACTTACTGTGGTTCCTCATAAAATCATCCGGGAAGGTATATATATATATATATATATATATATATATATATATATATATATATATATATATATATATATCGTTGGTGATTTTTTTATTCGCCTGAAGTATCCTTAGTTCGTTTTGTGTCCGCAGTCGCAAAAGTGATTTTGTTTATGATCATTGAAAATAAGTATTTTCTATCTGTATTCTATGAAGATGACTATACTGTTCAATGGTTTTATTTCCAATTCTTCCTTCTGAGTCGATTTTTTTTTCCCTTACATATTTCATAGACCCCGAGTGAAAAATACAATTAGCTGCAAGTGCTTGCTTGGTCTTAGAAATTTTCAGTTGTTTTGAAGTAAATGATACCGTAAGTTTCGAACAAAGCTGTGGTTTTATATAAACAATGGTTACTTTTGAGAATAATCCAGATTAGGGGAGAAACAATCCACAAAGAAGTTGGAATTACTCGTATTCACGTCTGAATCAGGATTTTTCTTCGTTTTTTTTTTGGGGGGGAACGAAAAAGTTTCTTCGGCTGTTAGAGCAAACAGGAAAACCTGAACAGACAGACAAAAACGAAAGATCAGAAGAAGTGGGAAATAAAAAACGTCTGAAGAGTGTGAAGTGTGAGGATTGTGAGCGTCTAAGCAACGGTCTTCCATTGTGTTGCCACAGTGGAAACCAACCCCTGCCATCAATACCAAGGCACACACTTTACCTCTAACTATCTTTTCCCTTTTCGAGTACACCAAGATTAAAAATTGCCTACCAGAGCATTAACATTACTAGTAAATGTAATATCTATTAAATAGTTGCTTAAACAATAACTGTGCAGAAAGAGTAACCCATGACTTGTGTCCTATAAACTCAAATCTGAAAGCGAATCTTTTAAGGAAAAAAAATGTCATTTATACAGAGAATAATTCTTGATAGATATAATCCTCATATGGCTTGAAAATAAATCATCAGAAACTAGAACAATAATCATCTGACAATTACCACAACGGTTTGACGGAAATGCATTATATTACAACGCAAAACAAAAAAAAATGAGAAATATAGCACAAAGACGGACACTGATAGCAATCGACCGTCTTCAACTGTCCAAAGTCCCAAAGACCAGCAGCTTAGGAGCGCGTGCCTTGGCATCTCAGCTGGCCAGCGGTGACGCACGGCGGGAAGGAGACTCTATGGACCAGAGCTTTGAGTCATTACCCCCAGAAGTCTGACTACGCGACAAGAGAGGCGGATGTTGCATCGCAGAAACTTTAAGACTAAGACAGAGAAGGGATCTCCTAACCACAATATACAGGGCACGGCAGGATAAGCTGCGCGACCCTGCCCAAGTATTTGTGTGAAGGACAATGTTAATGTTAACCACACAGTGTCTTCTCAGCTGCAACACGATTTCGTAATGGATATCATCTCTTCTTTGACCAAATTCCACATACAAGCTTCCAGATTATTAGATTTAACATACTGTGAATTGGCTGTGCAGTTTAGCTGTGTCTAGTATGTAATCCAGTAAGAAAAAATCACGAAACAGTAAAAAGAAAAACTAATCGATGTTTCACATCAATCCGTACACGGAGGCTAAGAAGTCGGTATACTCTGTTTTAATCCTTAATTATTTTAATCCTATGCCCCTTCCCGTAATCTCTTTTCGGACTGTCCGAAAAGCTCTTCTTTCTCTCGACACAAGCAAGGCTTATGGTCTTAATGGCATCCATCCCAGTGTACTGAAAGAGCGTGCCTCTAAACTTGCACCTGTGTTTGGTCGTCTTTTCCGTTTCTGTTTAAAAACCAAAACTTTTCTTTCTTCTTGGAAGCATGCATCGACACATCCCATCCTTAAGGGTGACCGTTCTGACCCCTCTAACTATCTTCCTATTGCTTTGACAACTACCATATCCAAAGTCTTTGAATCCCTCCTCAACTCCCATATCCTTAAACACCTCGAGTCACAGTCTTCTCTCTGATCACCAGTATGGCTTCCGTAAGGCGAGATCCACTTATGATATTCTTTGCTATCTTATCAATGTCTGGTCATCATCCCTGAAAGATTTTGGGGAGTCATGTGTAGTTTGCCCTTGACATATCTAAGGCTTTTGACAGGGTGAGGCATCGGGGTCTCATCTCTAAGCTCCCCTCTTCTGGCTTCCCTCCCTCACTTTGCTCCTTCATATCTAGCTTCCTCTCTGGCCGATCTACCTCTGTTGATGGATCTGCCTCCTCCCTTTTTTCCATCAACAGCGGTCTCTCAATGTTCTGTCCTGTCCCCTACACTTTTTCTCCTTTTTTTTCAACGATTTCCTCTCCACAAATAATCCAAAGCACTCATACGCTGACGACTCAACACCGCATTCATCCACATAGTTCAATTCTGCTCCTTCTTCTCTCACTCGATCTGCATCTCGTCTTGACACAGCTTCCTCAGTAAAATCAGACTTAGACAGGATATCTCAGTGGGGTACACAAAATCTTGTTAAGTTTAATGCCTCCAAGACCGTTTCCATCCATCTCTATCGAAAACTTCTCACAATTCTCGTGTCTCCTTTGATGGTTCTGTAATTCCACCTCTTGACTCAGTGAACATATTTGGTATTACTGTAACAATCACTCTTTCTTAACCCCTCCTACGTTACAGGAATGGCTAAGTCTGCCTCTAATCAGGAAACTGGGTGTCCTGTTTAGATGTAGGAACTTCTCCTCTCTGAACAGTTGCTCCGTTTATACAAGGGACTGATTTGTCCTTGTATGGAGCACTGCTTTCATATTTGGGGTGGTTCTAGCTCTGCATCCTTACTTGACAGAGTTGAGTCGAAAGCGGTCCGCCTTATAAGCTATCCCAGGATAACTTCCAAACTTGAAAACTTGACCCCATTACCCTATGCCGCAATGCTGATTCACTTTCCCTCTCTATAGGTGTTTGGTTTTTGCTCCTGAGAGCTGGCTGCTTGTGTGCCTACACCACTAGCTAGACCACGCAATACACGGCAAGCTACTATGTCACATCATCATTGTGTGACCATCAGCAACTCAAGCGTGGCCTGATTTTATACCTGCTTCTTTCCCTACACGTCGAAGCTTTGGAACTCTCTACCTTTTCATGTCTTTCCCAATAACTATGACCTGGCACATTTCAAGAGACAAGTTTTTCATTTTCTCAAAAATTCAGAAATACTTCCTCTTCTCTTTTCTATTTCCGTTTCATAATTCTCTATATCTCAATTAAGGCCCGGCCTTGATGTGGACTTTCGTTAGTGACTGGAGCCTTCAACATAAAAAATATATATATACATAAATGTAAAAACAATCAACGGATTTTGAAAAAGATAAGGGAGGAATAAATCCCCAGTCGAGAGGTCAGGAGACTGACCAATTAGTCAATATATCGAAATTAATCAGCGAAGCATCGGCTTGACATCGTAGTACACTGAATCCTCAATACTGACTGAAATAATGCGCTCGATAACATTTACTTCAGAAACGTATGTAAATTGTTTAGCCATAAACTGATGTTAAAATGTCATCATCTACAGCTGGTTCTCCTTAGCATTCTGCTAAAAAGATGCTAATGGTCAAAGTATATAAAGTATTTGCCAAATAATAATTGCAAATGAGTACTTTCTGAGCTGTACGTCATTATCACTGAAGCATTTTTTCCACGGAGTGAGGAGCCTAAGATACGTAATACTTGTGTCCAGATGCAACGGTGGCTCGGCTCTCTAGAGCTCCGACGCTGGTTATTGGCCAGGCTCTTGCGTTTCATCCGACCTTCATGTGTCCTTTGAGGATGTAACATGCGCGTATTCTGTTGAGTATTTCCTCGTCTCATGTGATCTTATGCCCAGGATGGAATACGTGAGATTCTTTTTTCCCTTTGATCTGATCACCAGTTCCTTTACCGGTTCCTTGCCCAGCCTCATAAATACATAAAATGATATACGTACACTGAATACTACGGTTTGACAGCCGATGTCAGAGTGTGTAGATGACCTTCTGTAAGAGTTCTAGCCTCTGAACGGTTAACCAGAGTTCCTGCTTATTTCTTTACGCTACCTGACCTTGGCGAGTCCATCAACATTCATGTTCTTCCACAGCATTCTGTTGATGGTTCCCGCCATTCGCCCTGTGGCTGAACGCTGCATTGCGGCCTCCCTCAGGGTGAGAGCCCGTCTTTCATCTCGCACACATTCCAGGCTGAGGGGCTTATCTCTCTTCCGGATTCCTGAGTGGGTGTTTGTCACTGTAGCGTGAAGCGTCGTGAGAGCCCAAGTGTTCGCGTGCACGGCGGATCCACTAATGTACCTTTCATAATCAAATTCCATTTTTGCCTTGAGGAATTTGTGCCATATTTAGTAAGTCTAAGTTGAGGATGAATAAATTGGCAGACTGAAAACAAAATAGCTACACACAACGGCTCTGGATACGTCTTGCGAGTTTATTTAGACAAGGCAGGTAAGGGGGATCTGAGTCTTGCCGCTTTCTACACATCCAGGTGAAGTCAGCCGCAGGCGGTGGGAGGTGTCTAGGCTTCCGCTACGTCACCTGTCTGGCCCCTTCCCCCCCTCACCCCCACCTCTTATCTGTGTGTTATGAATGACGATCCTTGCCAATGTCCCTATTTCTGAGGCTTCAGCGGTTTTGTGTGACTAATCCCACATAATAGGACTACAGCGAAGCCGTACACCTTCCATCTTCCACTTTCAAGAACTCCGCCTACATGCATATTTCTCGCGGAGGCTCGTGAGCTTTTAGTGGGCTCACGCCGCAGACATTATGCTCATCAATGATCCTATAAACGAATTTAGGAAAGATTGCGTGATATAATGGAATGTCCTCGCAGAATTACTCCATCCTCATATTTCACTAGTAGTCAGCATCTGAACGGGAAACAGAGTTATTAGCATGAAGAATCTGTTTGTTAAACTGATTATAGCTATTATTCATGACAGGACTAAAGATTAGTGGATTCCATTCCCGCCCTTGATCAAAAACTTATACAGCGTAAAGTTTCAAGTTTCTTTTCTTGTCAAAATATTCACCTGTCGCTCTTAGCATCTTAACAAACCACTTAATTTTCACATTTTTTTCTTTTTTCTTTTAAAATCATAATAAAAGTCTGGAATTTTGGAGGGAATTTTAAAGCTATCGTACCGTGGTACTTACTTCTTTATTAACCTCATTCTCAAAGAAATGAAGATGTTGAAAATAAACTATCTGTCTACTGAGACGTGTGGAGAGTAGAGGCTAGTCAAGAGGTAATCGGCAACTTTCCATGCCTGCTGAAGACTGTCACGTCTACATCCGGTGCGTCTGACACGCCCACACGTGCTGACACATGCCACGCCCACACCTGCTGATACTTGCCCCGCCAACACCTGCTGTTATCTGCCAAGTCCACACCTGGTGTTATCTGCCACATACCTGCCGCTAACTATCATGCTAAGTCTACTGATCTTTGTATCATCCACACCTGCATCCTTGTCGCACTCACATCCAACGTCAGTTAAATCCACGCATGCTGACGTCTCTTCCACCCATACTACCACGCCTGCATCTGCTGACGTCCCCCACGCTTTATTATCCTGTCTCTCTGTACAGCAGATAACCTGGCTAACTTTCAAACTTGACCCTCTTGCTCTACGCCGCAACGTTGGTTCACTTTCCCTTTTCTATAGGTATTACTTTGGCTTTTGCTCCCGAGAGCTGGCTGCTTG
>JAYMFT010250738.1:0-10908 GCA_038088735.1 Panulirus argus
GCTTGTGTGCCCCCACCACTAGCTAGACCACGGAATACTCGGCAAGCTGCTGCGTCACATGATTATTGTCTGGCCATAGGCAACTCGAGGGTGTGCCATTTTGATACCTGGTTCTTTCCCTACACGTCGAAGCTTTGCAACTCTCTACTTTCCCATGTCTTTCCTAATAGCTATGACCTTGCATATTTTAAAAGACAGGTCTTTTGCTTTCTCAGTAATTCGTAGGTACTTTCCCTGTCTGACTGGAGCCTGAAACGTAAAAAAGAAAGAAAAAAAACTTGGTAACCACATACCTCTGGGTACTCGAGGATTCGAACGCGGGCCTACCGCGTGTTGTGTTAAGAGATATAAAAGTACTTTTTTTCATATATCTATGGCTACGGGCTGTCCTGCCTTAGGAGAATGATTTGGACAGTGAACTATCATTCAAGATCAGAAAGTCTCAACATTTCTTAATCTAGATACGTCTGTCGTAATGAAGAACATCAGGAGAGCCCCTCCTGTCAAATCTCATAAAAAAAAACAGTGGCAGCTTTGGCCTGGCGTTAGCCACACACACACAAACGAGCCACAACTATGGTGTCTCTACCATGCGGGTCCCCTGCTTGCAGATGATCCCTGTCTAAGTCTTCGCTCGGAGTGGCATTCCCAAAGTGAAGGAGGTCAGGGAGAGGCAGAGAACTCCTTCAGTCCAGCGGAGTATAGTAATGTCTTGTTCAAGTGACGACAGAAACATGAATATCGGCCTGTGTGTGGTATAAGGTAACCTAAGTCACCCAGTTTGAATCCTTTCTCTCGAAATTTTTATAAGTTTTGTTAAATTACGAAAAATTTTCACGGCACAGAATCACGAGTAAATAATTGGTTTAAATTTTGTTTCCAAGAAAATAGTATCAAAAATCATTTCAGGAATATTTACATTCCGAACATAAACTGTTTGTCCCAGACCAACTGTATCCGGATTTTACATCTAAAAACCGTTCATTATTATACTGTAGTATCACCGCGTTCCTTTAAGGTAAGGGGAAAACTACCAACCTACGTCATAGTCTAAGAATACATACATCACAGGTTAGACGCTGCACACCAGAGTTCCCTTATTGATATATCAAGGCGACCGCAGGTGAAACGAAATATGATCCATCGAGAAAAAGTGTACAAATCAATATTTTTTTGAGGAACTCAGTGAATTAATTGTAGATAAATCCAATTATGGAAATCAGGGTGGAAA
The DNA here is from genome assembly GCA_038088735.1 of Panulirus argus. Lineage (NCBI taxonomy): Eukaryota > Metazoa > Arthropoda > Malacostraca > Decapoda > Palinuridae > Panulirus > Panulirus argus. The sequence continues at coordinate 1,232 of JAYMFT010250738.1, forward strand.
AAATATGCATGTACAGAAAATGCTAGAGCGTTAAGTGAAACTGAGCACCAGGTGGAGTTATGCATTTTCATAACCATGTTGACTGATGTTTCTATACACGTATAAATCTTCTACAGGTAACATAAGTATCTACACCTGACGGTAGATATAATATGTGTTGCTATCATCTGAATCCATTAATTCACTTGTATTTTTGAGTATATGCATTAGCTATTCTGTGGAGACAACAGAATATGAATCACTACACAGAATTTTCAGTCCATTGATTCACTATATAATTTTGGCTATTATGTGGAAATAACAGTATCTGGATCACTACGCGGAAGTTTCAGTCTTATCATAAGATTAATTTCAAATGTTCTGTTCTCTAAGCTGGGTAAACCTAATTCTTTCAGGATGTTGAATACTTTAGTGTTCTTGGGGAAGTGAAGGATGATTTTTCTGGTTTCAGTCTGCAGTCTTTTTAAATCTGTTAATATATTTACTGTTGTATAGGACCGAAGCTGCGGTTGTAGTATTAGAAACATATTGATGGATGTACACCACCACAGCTGTGAGAGCTCTGAGCATATCTGTACGTTGTTAATTTAGTCTTTGTACAGCAGCTGCAGTATGTAGGACTGGGACACCAACATGCAGAAAACAGAAGACAATGTCAATCAAACTCTAATGCTTCATTCTCACCGTTTCCAGTTCGTCTTCTGAACACCTGATTTTCCTCAGAAGAAATATTCAGGCCATGGCTATCACAAGTTGTGTGTTCACAGTTAAGTTTGCATTTCATGTTAAAGATTTTTTGTGTACAAGATTATCATCAGCATGAATAATTAGGTTGTTCCTGGGACATTTTGGGATAGATTTTGATAAGGACCTGATTAGCACATTAAACAATTTGGGACTCAGTACTCCTCCTTGAGGAGTGCCAAGTTTCACGTCTTTGACTCCACTTGTGTAGACTTCGAAAACAATACAGCAGACTTCTTCTTGGTGAGACAGACAAGTATTCAGTACTAAAATCGATCTCATGCATCAGTTCTAACTACTTCATACAATGTAACTTGTCTGTTAGCAATACAGGTTGAGCATCCCTAATCCGATAATCCGAAATCCGAAATGCTTCAAAATCCGAAATGTTTTGAGTCGCGAGTTCACGTTACAGTGGAAAATTCCACACCTAAACACATTATTCTTTCATTGTATTAATTGTATTTCATATATTTTACTGTTAAGTACTCATATGTAAATAAATGTAAGAATATGATTGTTTATCAGTAACATTTATGTAAACTCAGAGTCAGGAATGAAGGTGATGCCAAGCAACCACAGATTGTCTTCATAAGCGGCTGAGGTTGTGATGTCTTAGTTTTCTGATGGTTCAGTGTTACACAATCTTTGTTTCCTGCACAAAATTATTAAGAATATTGTATGAATTACCTTCAGGCTATGTGTATGAGGTGTATATGAAACAAAAATGGATTTATGTTTCATTAACACTTCTGGTTCCAGACATTTGGGATAAGGGATACTCAACCTGTATCACCTAAACCTTGTAAGTCAAGATATGTGGTGTACTTGAGCCGTCTTGTCACCATGAACTGTTAGGAAAGTTATGGTACACTTTTGCTACTTGCCAACCCATTAATGTTAGGTGACATATGTCCTTTCCATCCGTGTAGCAGCCCGTTGAGCACAATCTATTCTTGCGTATTACAAAGGAAAGTCGTCTGGGAGTTCGTATTAACATTATCTGACTGATTAACTTCTGTTTGGTTTCGATATAGTAGTACTGTTAGTCCAAGAAGAAGATAACTGGTCCATGGCATAACTCATACAGCGTTATGGCACCAGTAAACTTTTTTTCATCAGATGACAAAGAAGGTGGATATGCATGGCTTTCTTAATTGAAGAACTCTTGCAGGTTCCCATCTCTTGCCTGCCATGACATTTAGAAACGAGAAAAGAGGTTGCAGTCGCTCTTGAGAGACGTAAATTGTTATTGTAATCCGGAGCGAGAGTTTAAGATAGTGTCTCACAAAAGGGAAGGATATTTGTGTGTATTGTATCTGTGGTTGGGTTAGCGCAGTCCATCAGAACCTCACTTAGATGCGTGTCATCCTGTGACTGACATATTTGGTGTTCAGTCTTTACTGAGTCCACACACGTCCTCTGGCATAATGTCTTTCCTATCCAAGACCAGAGGCTTCGAACTGCCTCCGAGAATGGGATTTCCAAGCTCCTCCATTGTTACTACAAGTGCCATTACATCTCTGGCGAAAGGATGCTTCATGAAGGCCAGGAGTTTGCTCGTGGTGACGCACATCCGTAGTGTCCTTTAGGAACGTCGCCTGGCATTGACTCGTGCTGCAGTAAGAATCCAGGCGTCATCCAGAACCTGGGGACCATTAGGTCCTTCCTTTGCCCAAGAACGCCGCCAGGGCTTTGGTCATTTCATTCTCCTGTTCATATTCATGGTCCAGGGCTGTCAGTACAAAGATTATTCTTTGAATTCAGGAAAAGAAATTACCCCTAATGGAATACAGGAAGGGCATCAGTGATTCAGCGGTATAGCCAACATATCCATGATGTTAGCTGGAACATATCCGATCTGGATAAGCAAGGAGGGGTTGCCCTCACGAAGCGACCTTGAATATTCCATGACTAAGAAGTTCAGGTTCAAAGAACCTCGACCTTGGATGCAGCTCTGATCGTTCGCCAGGTGTTCATCGTCTACAGCTTCAGATAATGTTCATTTTGCATAAGTATTCCTCCGTAGAATACATAATGCCCCCGGAAGTCACTTGGTAAGCATAACTCGCTATGCTGATGTGAGACGCCGTTAGCACTGCCTCATTTAACTGTTGTCGTTCATCCAGTCTGAACCAGTGCAACCGTCCGCCCACTGTTGTCCAGCCGTTTTTGCTAAGCATTTTGTAAAGCAGCCATTTCTCTCTCTAATCCTTTCATCATCTCATACCGGCCTTCTCCATGCACATCTGCTGTTTCCTGCTGCTTCTCTCTAGCAGAGGAAACCAGCGGCCGATTCCTGGATTCCTGGATTCCAATGTTTCCTCACCCTCCTTGATTTCCTCCACAAAAATGGAAAACCATTAATAATGGAAATACCTCCTCGTGAAATATAGGTCACAGGTATGTGATTACCACACGTCTGGTTAGCTCTGGTTGTTGAGAGGAGTTCACAGTCCTCGTCTTCGGGTTGTTCTTTCTTAATGGTCTTCATTCAGTTTTGCTAACAATGAGTCTTCTTTCTTCTATTGCAGTAGAGATGAATTCATTAATTGTATTCCACGGAGACAGATAATGACGGCACATGTGGATCTTCTGTGTGTGTATATTGATACACTGAATATTGATACATGCTGCTGGTTGCGAAATAAGTTTGAATTGGACAAGATTTGGAATGAGCACAACCACACCACGATCACTCCAAAGTGATTATGCAGTTGGTAGTTGTACTTAACGAGACTGGTTCTTCTACCGACTGAGTTCTTGGCTGTTCATGAACTTGGACTGTGATGTGGATCATCTTTGTAAAAATGTTTTTCTGTCGTTATGGAAGACAGATTATATTTTCATGTTCATAAAGTGCACATACACTGCTTCCTGGGTCTGATGATATCTGCATAACTCGTTCATGCGAAATATTACGATCCTGCGCGTTAAAGGTTATATACACATGGATTCTCTGCCTATTATATGTGTGAACTACTAGACTTATACACATCAATATATGGTCCTCTCTCTCTATATTATCCCCAGCTATATCATCTCGTGTGTTTCTCACTGTTGACGATTGAGGGCTGCGATAATATCAGAGCTGCCTTTACACCACGTCCTTCCTCGCCAGTCTGATTTTTCATATTAGCGCCATCTATGATCACGGTAACGAGTGGCATGAGTGATTCAGGTATTGGGTCTTTCTTAGCAATCATAGTTGAATGATCGTTCAAACTGCTGTTTCTTGTTCAGCATCTCGTTCCAGACAGTACGCGCTGGACGTTGCCAAATCCATGGCTGATAGCAGGTGCCAACGGTAAGGCTTCATGAGTGTCTTGGTCAAAATACTGAAGGTGTTTCCCTCCCCTGATGATGTGCCTTATCGTCATGGAGTTAGGACAAGTGTTATGCTTTTAGTCTCTCAGAATGCATCATATCAAAAAAGCATATGCAAGTGTTATTGTCTATACGTAGAGTTTTTTTTTTTTTTTGATATATTTATTTTTACAGTAACAGACAGGCAAAGCGCTTACCGATAGTATGGGTGAAGGTACATAGCTAGGGGTAGGTGGAGGCCAGTACAGGGCGTACAGTGGGTACAGTACATGGACAAAGGAGGGTGACAGGTGAGCCCAAGTGGGGCTCAGAGACCCAAAGGAACCCCATCTTGTTAGGGAAGGAGGGAGCTTTAGGATACATGATACATAATTACAGGATGACAAATGATGCTGACAGCAACACAGATAACATCTGTGTAATGCAAAACAAGTTTAAAAGTCATAGGAATTATCTGTCTTGTTAACACTGATAGTTATAGATGTGTGGGGTGTTACAAAGAGTGAGGGTTGAAAAAGATGTAACAATAGCACCGTCCACTCGTGTTTCTTCTGTATAGGATGCAAGTTCAGCAGATGCGTCGACGTTCCGTGACTCCTGGTAACTGGCTTTTAAACACTGTCTCGTCCAGCTTTAGAGTCTAACCGAACTTTTTTTTTTTATGTGATCACCACTGATTGTACGCGTGTCTTCCGCCTCCTGAACCTCTCTTCCATGTCTCCATATTGTGTGATCCAACCCCAACACTAGATGTTGGGTCCGTGATGCCTCCAGTATCATCACAAAAGAAACATAATTTTCTCTTTTTTCCACATTAGGTTTATGATGAACAACGCTCCCTGGCGACATCGGGTTATGACAGCACTGATCTCCTGTAGTAATTCATCTGAGATTCGTTTCTTTAAGTTCTGTAAGCAAAATGAATTTACCGAAGGATGTATGATGTCATCATGTCTCGTTAGCAGTATAAAGTCATGTTCAGTTCCATTTCAGTTGTCAAATCTAGAGAAGATAATGTCTCAGTGGGACGCGACCAAGTTCTTTCAACGAACTGTTTTTCGTCCAGAATGAACTGGACGAGTGAGCGGCTGAAGCTTCAGTCTGGTCTTCTTACAATGTGGATCCAACCGAGTCTTATGGCAATGTTGGCTTGTTGCTGCTGGTACCGCTTTGTCCTTAAATGTTAACTGGTGTTTACTACGCTGCAACAACTACAGTCTGGTTACATAAGCTATAAGTTCTACAGTCTGGCCACCTTCCCCCCCCCCCACTTATGCACGTACTTTCACATGAAAGATAAAGACACATGACTGACTATACCTAGCTATGTCATCATCATGTTTAAAGGTATAAATATGGGTCTTGCTTTATGAACGTTCATTTTGAATAATACAGATGCAATGCATTTCATGGGATGTTGCAGGGTGTCTTATGGGACCCGGAACCTCACCCAGGCAGCACCTGGAACCTCAACCAATGAGCGCCTGGAACCTTACCTGGGAGCACCTGGAACCTCACCCTGGGAACACTTAGAACCTCAATCAGTGAGCACCTGGAACCTCACCCTGGAATAACCTGGAGCCTCACCCAGAGAGCACCTGGAACCCTCTACCCTGGAATCACCTGGAACCTGACACAGGGAGCACACTGCTTGTATAGAGATGGGCTACCATAAAGATTGACTAATATTATATAATGTACAATTCTAAAAAGCTACAACTCCCATCCTTGGGCTAGAGGTCTTGATTTGAATTCGAATCAGATCTCAAGATTTACGTTTAGTTCTTTAATGTCGTGGGTTCTGATCGCGGACAAAAGTTCACATCGAGCCATAAATGATTTAGAACTGAAATAGAAGTAAACAAAGAAGAGCAAAATAAATCTCAGAGTTTAGGAGGAGTTTGGAAAGTAGCTCCTTAAAAAACGGGCAGGTCATAGTTGGTAGGAACAACATGAAAAGGGTAAAGAGTTCCAAAGCTTAGCAGTGTAGGGAAAGAAACAGACGTCACAACCTCCAAATTGTTATGAACGATAGAAAAAGCGCATTATAATGTCCTTTTGTATCACGGCATTCGTATTTTCTTTTGAAATACACGAGAAATTAATGGAAAATTTATGTACATGGCATTTCAGTCATATCCATGGGGACATGAGCACTACGATGACATTATTAGCACAGAATATACACGATACATCAGATCGCGTCGTCTGTGCATGAGTCATGGAATCTGTCTGTCTCTTTACAGTTACGTACGTAGTGTTTATCGTGTAGTATCTGTGGCGAGAATTTGAAGCCAGGCTCCAGATTTTGTGTACACAAAAATATTTAGTAGTATTTTAGCACACAAGACCTTGTAACTTTGACCTATCACTGTTGGCCTCAGAGACTATGCATGCAGTGTCTGGTTTGTAGGTTTAGTCAGGTGTAGATCTACGCGTGCAGAGTCGGGTGTGCAGGTTTTCTCCATGTCCGGACGCCTAGTTCCGGGACACATGAATAGTAAGAGTCCATGTGGTCATAGAATTATCTTTTATCGTGTGAAGGTGTTAAGAATTTTCCGGTTCGTGGATGTGAGTTATGAGGATAAGAGAGAGAGAGAGAGAGAGAGAGATGTGGTGAGAGTGAGAAGCGTGAGAACCGGTTGTAAAGGGAAGGGGCGAGAGGGTTATGAGGAAAGGGTGAGGAGTTGCTAGAAAGGGGTCAGGAACTGTGAGGATGGTGGCGGGGTTCCCAACAGAGAGAATGTGTGGAGGTTGTGAGGAGGGAATGAGCGCCACCGGAGAAGAACACCCAGAAGGCCAGCGAGGCTGGTATGGGTGGTTGACCTAGCAACCAACCCTCCCAGCTGAGCACACACGCCATCTGCCTCAAGCTGGATATGACGGCCACCGTAAATATTTGGGCGATAAATCACAGCGACCCAGAAACACTGAGTTCGGAGGGCCAGGCCAAGCATATGCTGCCCAAGGTGGAACACACACACTCTCCGGACTCTCTCTCTCACACACACACACACACGAGGCGAGTGTACTTCTTAAAACCAATCGTTTGTAGCCTTCTCATATCATATGCAAACGAGATGATACCCTCCTGTCTGCAAGGTTCAAGACCCATACACAATTATAATAACCATATACGTATATCTCGGTGGCGTTACCGGATTCTGCCTGTCTGTGGCTACGCCTTGAGTGATGAGGTTGTATCATCATCGAAGCACAAATCTCGTCGGTGAAGTTCCCACTCGAGAGGAGACCATCCTTTCCCCCCCACTGCTACTGGCTGTGGCGCAGCCTTGAAGCTACAGGGATACTTGAGGGTTATGTGATGACCTTATCAAGGTGAAACACCGGCTTGAGGGAACGTTCCAACCGCGATAAGACTCTAGCAAGGCCGCTCTTGCCTAGACCAACACATTGGCATCGGCTGTAGTTAACAGAGTCTGACGGATTCGCTTGTCCGTTGGTAAAAAGCACGTATACACAATTCTTTACTTGTTTACATTTGACATTATATAAAAGAACATTCCGTCATTCATGGTTGGTTGGTCAGTCCAGTTCGACAAGTCTGTGCTCAGCAGTGGTTCATGAGGGAAATAAAGCAAGCTAATGCCTGGAACATACGAAGAAATGGCCTCATTTATTCACAGTCATCCTGTAGATGTCATTATGAAACCGAAACCAGACCTTCCTATCCACGGCGAAGTCCCACAGACCTTTACTGGGTCTACTTTTACCGCTTCATATGCCCTAGTTCAGGCCTTTGATAGCACATCGCCCCGTATATATCACATCGCTCCAATTCGCTCTATTGCATGCATGTCTCACACCTTCCTACGTGCTCAGGCTCCGTCTAACCAAACAATCCCTCACCGTCATCTTTTCACTTCCTTCTCGGTTTCCTAACTTCTCGTTCCATCCACGTCTAACATATATATCCACTTAATCAACCTCTCCTCACTCATCTTCTCCATATGTCCAATCATCTCAGCACACCCTCTACCTTTCCATATGTCCAAACCATTTCAGTACACCCTCTTCAGCTCTATCATACATATTCTTTCTTCTTCCTTCCACATCTCTCTCTCATAAATTACTACTTATCATTTCCTGTTCGATCAGCCTTCCTCACATCACATACTGACCTCACACATTTCATTTCCAGCACATTCGTCCTCTTCCACTGTATGTTTAAAGCTATAGCTTTAAACATACCCTTCTTTGCACTTGCAGACAGAGACCTCTCTTTGCATACACTCCTCAATGCGCAAAGGATCTCCTCGCCCAATCTTAGGCTTACCTAAGCTCCCATAACTCCATTTGCCGCCCTATCCACTGCCAGGCATCTGAAAAAAAAAATAATCCACTTTTTCGATTATTTTTTTTTTCCTTTCATCCACACTTACACTCCAAGAAATCTGTCTTCCTCCACTGTTAAGTTTTTATACCCTTACTTTTAGTCACACAAACTCTCAACTCTCTCCTTTCTCACACTCTCCCATACTCAGGAACCAGCTTTTGCATATTCTCATTCGAAACTGTCACCAGAACTGTGTCATCAGCAAACAGCATCTGACTCATCTCCCAAGCCCCCGACCAACCCCCGACAAATCGCAGACCAGCCCTTTTTCCAAAAACTTTCTCACCCTATCCATAAACAGATCAAACAACCATGGTGACATCACACATCCCGACCGCAGCCTACTTTTCCTTGGAACCACTCATCCTCGTCTCGTCCAACCTCGCACACACGCCTTGCTTTCTTGATTAAAACTTCTCGCTGCTTCTAGCAGCTTTCCTCCCACGCCATATGTTCGTAACACTTCCCACAAAGCATTTTCTATTGACCCTCTCATACGTTTTCTACAGATCCACAAATGCCACATATAAATCCTTCTCTTACGCACATACATTCTTTAAAGCAAACATCTGACCCGCGCATCACTCTGCCATTCCTGACGCCGCATTGCCCGTCACAGATCTGATGCTCTCTGCATACCACTACCTTCTCAGTCACCACTCACCCAAACAACTTAACACATAGACTGTAAAAGCCAACGACGCTGCCGACCGTGTAAATACTTGGTGGCCATAGACATACGCTTTATAACAAGGTTGTACAATACACAGGCAAGTGGTTCCCTTGAGCAACCAGCCACTCACCTGGGGACCCTGCCCAACGCCGCCTTGCCGATAACGACTTTTAAAGGCCTTGCCGATTTGTCAAGATATCGGAACCCTGGCACGAATATGGCGGACAAGCCCGTTGAATCAAAACAATATTTATATTTCCCAGAGACACTAAAAAAATATGGAATATTGATAAATTCTTGTCCTTTCTGAGAATAATGATTAAAATAATGATGATAATAATAATGAAAATAATAATGATTATAATAATAATATCAATAATGATAGTAGTAATAATGATAATAATAATAATAATAACAGTAATGATAATGATAATAATGATAGTATTGACATAATGACAATAATAATAATAGTAGTAGTTGTTGTTGTAATATATTTATCATTATTATTATTATTATTATTATTATTATTATTATTATTATTATTATTATTATTATTATTATTATTACTATTATTAT
>JAYMFT010250749.1:0-10908 GCA_038088735.1 Panulirus argus
CACATCTCTCTTACCCTTACATTACTTACTCGATCAAACCATCTCACACCACATATTTTCCTCAAATATTTCATTTCTAATACATCCACCCTCCTCTGTACAACTCTATCTATAGCCAATGCCTCGCAACCATATAATAATAATAATAATAAAAAACTTATAAAAATCTCTATGCCATTTCTTTGATAAATGGAAATACGTAATACATTTTATCTTCCTAACAATCAAAACCACAAAGTTATTGCACTAGCAATAAAATGAATTCTAATTAGTATCAAAATATATGCAGCACAGGAGGTATTATAGGGTAATTATGAATTTCTGCACCATTTTGTTCTTGAGTTATCATACCAACAAGAATGTGTCCACAAAGACAGATAGATACTTGAGTGATGAAAATCTCGTACATACGAGTATATTCTTGTTATGGGGAGATGTCACACTGATCCATTATCAATACACTAGTTATGAAATACATGGACTGGACCTGGTGCATATTGCCTGGACTGGACCTGGTGCATATTGCCTTTCTTCATTTATGTAAATCCTAAACCCCATCCGAAGTGTTTAGGTGAAACACGTAGATCCATGCTATGTGCTTCTTACTTCCTCTCTTTGCACACCAGCTTGATGTGTCAGGTGATACCACTGCACATACACATCACTTCCACAAATAAAATGCATTCACTACATATGATCCTGAATTGTTCCTGAAGCATCTTCATCTCAATTCTTAGACCAAATAATTTCTCATTGTATCCATCAAACTTTTCAGTTACCATTTTTGCATATCTTCCTGACCAACCTAACTCTTGGCACACACTCAGCATAACCATAATATCTGCAGTTTCTCACTCAAATCTGTCACACCAGTGTTGTATCATCAGCAAACGAAAACTGACTCGCTTCCCAAGCCCTCTCATCCCCAAACTGCATAACTGCCCCTCTCTCCAAGACTCTCACATTTACCTTCCTCAACACCACATCCAAAGATATTGAATGGGAGGGTCCTAATCCCCAACTGCAAAATGACCTACTGTCTCATGTCTTCTTTTATAAGCGTGTTGCGTTTGATGATGACTGATCAAGAAATGTGGAATGTATAAAAAGCTGATACACTGACACACATATACATATTTATTCACTTTTCTATAAATATAAGACTACATGAAAATATGAAAAGTATGAAACAAAACAAACAAACAAAAAGGTAATGATTCATCAAAAGTCCCACTGAAAACAGGAAAAGGTAGGCAGCACTGCTGACTGCACCAAGACTGCAAAGAAAATTGAGAACTCTAGGCAACTGGTACAAAGTGGTTTGATGACATCAGAGGCAGGAGTTGATTGGCCTTACCACCATCTAATAACAGTAGGATGAAGTCCTGACTCCTTATATTCACTGGGATTATATATCTCAAGCTTGCAGGAAAAACCCAGATGAGAGAAATATAAGTGTACAGTTCAACACATATCAAAGCATTCTCAGTTTACACAATATGGTAAATCTATCACTGGAAAGAGAGATTCCCCATTAAAAATTTGATGGTGTACAGTATGATCTCTGAATTTTTCAGATTGTGTCCCTTACATATAAAAATCAAATTATCATGCATCAGTGTGAAAATAAAAAAATTACATATGGGAATCAATATAATCCAAGAATCATTTGTGATGAATGTGTACTAGACCTTAATGGAGCTGACATACTAGTAATGAGAACAAAATGGCTTGGGGAAAAAAAAAAAAAAAAAAAAAAAAAACTACTACTACTACTACTAACCTGCAATTGTATTCTCCCATGTCACAGCTTCAAAAATGGACTGTGGAATGTGCTGAAAATGTAGTCCTATGCTAAAGCAAAAAATTGTGCAGTATCAATATTACTTACCAAAACAGCTAAGTCAGCTTGGCAGGCACCACCAATCATGTTAGGCACAAAACTTTTGTGACCTGGAGCATCCAGGATCGTGAAGTGTTTCTGTTCTGTCTCAAAATACGCTCTACCCACCTCTACTGTTTTGCCCTTGTCACGCTCTGTTAGAGGGGAAAATTAAGACATGAGGGGAAAATCAACCTAAAAGGTGAACAGCAGGAGTTATACAAGCAGGAGGCTAAAGAAATGAGCATTTAAGTGTAAGGGTAGCACAATGTGCTCACCAAAAGCTTAGGGATTCAGAGGAAAGAGTTGTGGAGAATGACGCAAGGGTAAGTAAAGAACTGAAAGACAAATACAAAAATATTTTCAGGGCTGAAAACACTACAGCCCCAACAAAAATGAAATGGAACGGGGAAGTTATAGAAAGCAGTGATATATCTGGAAAAGACATTAACAGAATACCTATGGTTCTTGACTGTTTTGAGCCTCATGGTCCTCATGAAATTTTACTATGTGCTGAAAATGTCTGCAGATACACTTGATAAACCACTTGAAATACTGTTCAAGATATTACTGAACACAGAAAAAGCACAAAGGGAGTGAAAAGGAGTGAACATCATATCTAACTGTAAGAAAGCAGACCTGGAAGAGGTGCATAACTACAGACAGTCTTCCTGATGCATGTCATCTGTAAGGTGCCAAAAAAGGAGATCAGAAAGCAAATAAATGGCTCCCTGCAGAGGAAAAATTACCTGAGAGGCATGTTTCCAGGGAGAAGATGTCATGTGTAACGAACCTCTTAAGATTTCAAGCAAGTCTGAGCTCTGTTTCAGACAAAAAGGGAAAACTGGGGTACTGTTTGTATCTGGATGGAAGAAAGCATTTGATACTGTACCACATGAGAAGCTGATTAAGAAACTGAATCACCAAGTAGAAATAAAGAAGAGAGACTCTATCATTGGACATAACACTATCAAAGTGAAGGTATCAGTTGAGGTCACCAGTAAAGTACAGCAGGGTTCTGTTCTATGATCATTACTCTTCATCTATTTGAAGGATCTGTCAGAAGGTATGAGTTTTCTACCTGTGTATGCTTCATTAGAAGCAATGGTCATGAGAGAAGTGAAAAGTGAAATGGGAAGGATAAACTTACAAAGAGTACCTTGACAAACCCAAAAATTGTAAGATATAAGGTTGATATAATCAAACTAACAACATGGAAATCATGAGGATGGGACACAATGAAAGCAGATCTCTAAGTGAATATTATCCAGCAGGAAATAAACAACAGGAATCTGTGAGAGAGAGATTTGGGAGTTGATGTCATCCCTGTCACCAAAGGCCCACACTAAGAAAATACTAAAGGAGACCAATTGTCTGCTGAACAAATAACTGAACAGCTTTAAAGTATAAGAATAAAAAAATAATCAGCAAGCTGTTCGCATCCTTCATTAGACTGAAACTAGATTATGCTAACTAGTATAGTTACCACTCTTAGAAGAGCACAAAAAACAGAAGAAAAGATCAAAAGAAAGGCATCAAAGATGATACCAGATTCAACCATTCGTTACTATTTTCTAGCATATTTAGCTTTTCCTTCTAGATTTTCTTTTCTCCATTCCATGTCGTATCTCTCAACAACTCATATGTACCACACAGCATACATTCCAACAGCCTTGAATACTGCAGTCTTAATCCAATAAATGCATTCTCATAATCAATTATTTTCAATTCCTAAATGCAGTCTCATAATCAATCATCCTCAATTCCAAACTTAGGAAACTAACATTTGAACAAAGTTCAATTTCATTTTCAAGACAACTGCCCATAAAAAAAATCAGTACTGTTCTTTCATAAATCAACTCCTACACATACTAGTTATCGAATACTAACCAGCACTACAGTATCTCCAACTTTAACCAATTTATTAAAAAACCCAACTCAACTGTTTTCCTACCTTGATAAAAAAAATTTCTTCTAAACCCTGTTTCCTTAAAGACAGACTAAAACAGAAACCTTTCCATCAATCCTACAAAAAAATTGACATACAAAAGAAACATACGATATTACCTCCCCTTCTCATACACTTTCTCATCTCAGTAATCCAAACCATGTGTAACTAAAAACAGTATGACACACAAAAACATACTTTACCTTCAAGATTTGTGTCAAGTGCCCACGACAGGTACCAAGTCTCTCTGTTCTTTTCTTTCGCCTCCCGCTCATATTTTTCCAAGGTTCGTTTTTCCACCATTCCAGTCAAGTACATTATTTGACCACCTATTGTTGATTTACCTGCATCTGAGGAAAAAATTAAGTTTATATCATGATAAAATTTACAAATACAAGGCTTTACAATGCCCTACTCTATCAGTGGAGACAGCACTTCTCTGTGCTATAGAAAACAAATCAAGGATAACATCCAGGCTGTTTCCAGACTTCCAAATAATTTCAAATTCTCAAAAGAGTAATTTATAAATGACAACATCTTGGATAATTTCCTAGTAATCATGATAACACTCATCAACAAAAAATTATATCAGCTCAATTCTCAATTCCACATGAGACTTGTCAGCTGGTACTTTTATGTACCAACCACACAAGACACAAGAGGCCAAAAAACAAAAGCACAACTGGTTTGCCCTTCTCACTTAAAAGGTCTCCCATGCTTCAAAAACCATTCTTTGTGCATGATGACAAACTGTGGAGCAACAGATTAAATTACATATCAAACCAACCTAGGCATGGTGTAGAAGTTACTCACTCCACTACCTACATAAGAAGTATCTGGCGTAAACAAGAACTTGCATATTTAGTATGTTAGTTAATTATACAACCTCATAAACCCTCTTTGGGAGTGCCTGTAGCTTTGAAGTTGTGCTCCATGCAAAAGCAGTGCAAGGTGGAATTCTTTAAAGTAAGGTCATCAACAAAACTACTCTTTCCATATGCTGATGATGTCACAGCTTTGCTGAAGGCATCTTGCTCACAGCATTACCAGTTGCAAGCAGAGTCCAGAAACATTTGAACTTACATACAGTGTGCCTAATTACAAACATATGAATGAAAGCATCCTGTTTATAACCAAAATGGTACTGAATACAGGAACAAGTAAACATAGTTACTCAAGACTAAGAGGACTTCCAAACCCTTGATACCCAAAAATTGCAGTCACACCCAAACTCCCCCATCAACAGCCAAGCCCCAAACACCTTAAATATATACACAGCACGTACAGACTGTCCATCAACTGATGTATAAGGTCATCAAAACCAAATACCAGTACCTTTTGATTTCCTATACAAACATCATTATTTTGATCTTAATTATATTCTTTCTCAAATGAAAGTTTCATATAATACATACCAACATGTCCAATGAAAATTACATTGACTGGTTCTTTTTTGGGCAAGGAATCATCTTCATCTAATGGTTTTTTCTTGGGTTTCTTTACTTCATCACTGTCTTCCTCATCGTCCTCATCTGGTGTGCCTGGGGTGGGAGGTGTTGGAGGGGTCTCACGTGAAGGTGACGGAGTAGCAGCATCAGCTGCCTCCTCCCATGAGTCCGCAGGAATATCGCCATCATTGTTTATCATGGTCGGCTCTTCTGGCGTCCCTGGTAAAGGCTCTGGAGGCGGATCTGCAACAGCACAATTAAGCAAAAATTCACCTACAGCCTACTGCATGTGCCACTTCTGCACTGCATGCATATTGGAGCAAGCATATATGATCCAAAAATATCAACATGCATCTATTCATACAAAAGATAATGATCACTAAATTAAAGCAATATCTTTATCTCGCCAAGGAATGGCAATGAAGTTTCTTCATCTAAACGGAAGGTTTTTATCTTTCAAGTTGAGGCCTAAACTTGAACATAAATACCACATTCTTAAGTCAGTTATTTCACATATTAATCTCTTAATGAAACTAAAACTACCTGAAGTATAACTATAAAGCAATTTTTCCTGTATAGTTGCTTACTAAATCTTGAAACTAAATACCTCGTTTCATATATAAATTCACCAAATAAACTACGGGGCCTTATATAAGCAGAAAATGAAAGGAATCAACTACAAAGTCCATAAAGTCAACTGAGATAATAAAGAACTCATGGTGGGAGTGTATAAGGTAAGATAACAGTGTGCACTAAAATTTGCGTTGACACCAGCACCAGGCTTGTCGCCTTCTTGCTTGAATATTACGGTGTTTTGATGCATTTGATTTTAGAAAAATTCCACCTTGTTCCTCACATTTCCACTGCTTCTGAAGAAGTTCATGAAGTTTAAAATTACATTTGTCATAATATAATTTATTGGTTTCTCATTAATTTTCAGTATAAATGTTTTGGTGCTCTTCTTATCTCATAAATTCCATCTCATTCTGAATGTCTTCATTGCCTTTGAGTATGTTTATGTAATTTCATCATAACATTGTAGTGATATGATACATACTCATTAGCTTACTATCATTCATTTTCGGCCATCCTTATTACTGTAATCACAATTAAATGATGACATGATAATTGACAGCATGTTTAATAATTCTTTCTACTTCAGTACATACCGAATGGAACAGAGTAAAAGAAAGCCTAAATATGGCTATCATCAACCAGGACTTAAGCTTTACGATTATGTGTGTGAAAACTACCTAGGAGTCAGCATCATCCCAATTTATCACCACAGTCCAACATTAGGACAAAAGTTGAGACAAACTGTCTGCTGACAAATATCAAAATAACTTCCAAGTATATGGATAAGGATATATCTAACATGATGTTCAAATCCTACATAAGCCCAGAATATGCTTCTCAAGTTTGGACCCTGCACCTTGAGAAGCACCAAGATGGTACTAGATGATGTAAAGAACTTTTACAAGATGTAATGAAGTACTTTTATAATACAAGTGTGGTGCATGAAGGGAACAGAACGACTAAGGACAAAGTCAATGCAGACACGATACATAAATTTAAGGAGCTCTATAATAGTAAAGAACATTTAAGATATGGGGCCCCATGAGAGTAATAACTTCCTCCCCATACAGTACAAATAGAATAAAAACTAATAGAAAATGTCCAGAGAAAGGTAACATAGGCAATATATAAATTAAGGGCATTGAGTTATCAGGAAAGGCTTAAAGGTTCATATCTTTTCACCCCAGAAAAAAGAGGAGTGGGGGTGACCTGACCACAACCTTTATGATTTTAAAACAGACCAGGGATGTAGAGATCAAACAGTCCTTTGAAAAGAAGATAAAAAAAAGTAGCGAATAGGCGCGCACACACACACACACACACACACACACACATATATATATATATATATATATATATAAAACAAAACAAAATCTACAAACACACAAAATTATCAGGAGCTGTCAACACAGCGATCTCAGCCCAGCCTTATTACTAATATTACTGTCATCGAGTGATGATAATAGGAAGATTGACAGTTTTGTAGATGATGTATTCAACTTAGTCAATATAATATACACTGCATGAATCAAAACATTAAAGTATTCCTTCTCCCCTGTCTCTAAGGAGAGAAGTAATAACATTACTTTTGTAAAATTATAAAATATATTTGAACATTTTGTATTCTTGAATAGTATATTCATGCATAGTCCCTAATTTAAACAAATAAGACATAAATGTAGGTCAGAACAATGCCCTAAGGATAAATCTCAATGAACCCAGGTGAACAAATTGATAGTATAAAGAAGCTGGAGTTAAAAAAGAAAGTTAATATGCATGAATACAAATATCTGAAGAATTCAG
Organism: Panulirus argus; assembly: GCA_038088735.1. Lineage (NCBI taxonomy): Eukaryota > Metazoa > Arthropoda > Malacostraca > Decapoda > Palinuridae > Panulirus > Panulirus argus. Next base: position 7,658 of record JAYMFT010250749.1, read on the forward strand.
TATTAATGTCAAGAAACTTGTAATGCATAAAAGGAGTAAAAGAATAAAAATGTTAATTTTATCCCAAGGAACAGGGAAGAAATAATGATGTAATGATATAATCCATAAAGAAAGATATATCAAATAATTTGAGTAAACTGTTCATAGTTATCAACCTACATTATCATCACAAGAACAGACATAATAAAGCTAGGCTGAGATCAACGTGTCAACAGGTAATCTATCTTATTTATTTGTAGATTTTGTTCAGTGCATTATTTCTGTGTATGTACTTAAGGAGAATCAACAGCTGTCAATCATATTATCATCATTCAACTATGCTTGTAGTAATAAGAATGGCCCAAGATCAGTAATGGACAAACCATTGAGTATAAATCATAACAAATGTCGTAATGAAATTACATAAACATCTTCAGAAGCAATGAAGACATGTAGAACACGATGAACTTTGTGAAAAAGGTAGAGCATCATAACACAATACTGTAAAATAGTGGTCATCACCACCTGGGATTTTAGCCCTGTAATCATCATACTAATATGCTCCCACAGTATTTATGATCTGCCTATGGGAAAGGTAAGACATGTATCGTCTATATCTTGATTAATTTACCAATTCTTCTCGAGAAATAGTTTCATAACTTTACAATTTCACTAATTAATAGGCAGACTGATCAGGTGAGAGCACCAATATGGAATGCTTATTCTTTCTTGGATTAACTATGAATCTCTTATCAAACACTGCTCACCCAGCTTATCTCAAGCAAAATGGATGGCATACACTGCTTTATTCTGGTACATTTCTGCCATTTATGAAGTTTTGTCATACCTTCAACACAAGCTATTAATTAGAAAAGCATACCAAGTCCAAAATCCACAGAAGAGATGGCCTTTTTATTCTTTCTCTGTTTCCCTTTTCCTTAGGTCTCTTGTCACTGATTCAACAAATAATACACACTACAATATCAACACATCCATATTAAGTCAAGTTTCTTCCACAATACATCAGGTGACACTACTAACCCTACTCTTGCATAATTGTATACATTACTAAGGTACAACCTATGGACCTGGACGATTACTTTCAACTCTCCTTAACATAGAAACAATCCAATGTATGCAAATAAACTAGGATTAGAATCAATCCAGCATTTTCCTGTACCAATAACACTGTGGGTGTAGTGAACAGCAAGCCGAGGGATGCAGTAGAGGGCACCAGGAGGAGCAGAAAAGCTAGTTACCAAGACACCAGCTGGTAACATGACCCCTACACCACTAACTACCGGACAACATATGACCTACTTCCTCCCTCCATTCCGTTACCCAAGTGGTTCAGTTGTTGGCCTCGTGCCGGGGCCCTGGTGTGGCAAGGATGTACTCACCTGGCGCCGCTGGTTGGGTCTGGCCCCCTTCCTTCATAAAGCTCGGTACGAACTCGGGTGCATTCACGTTGGGGATGAAGACCGGGGCGTTCACGTTCAATGTAGTGAAGTTGGAAGAAAGAGTACCCACGTTATCGTCAGCTGCCGCCTCCCAGGAATCCGGTGCACAATTGTTTCCAGACATTTGGAACCGATACAATTGAGTCTCAAAGGACTTCTAGAGTCAAGGAATGACACAACGAGATGCAACGTGAGCCGGAAGTTGTCTCGCGGGGAGCTGCCAGTCCAGTATGGCGGATGACATCAACAACTGACGAACGTTAAGCACAGATTATCTGTAATACTTTTCATCAGATCCTGGTAAAAGGTATGTATTCATATAATTTCATAAACAGTACTTACATAAGCACTAATCCCATATCAATTAAAATAGTGCGACATGTAACGATAGTAATAGTTTCTCCCTTATTTAAATTTTTTTTTTCCTCCAACATATTCAGAGTCAATGGCTTAATAATCACATATATATGAATGCCAACAATCTTAAGGTTAATTAATCGATATAAGTACATATTAATTATGTGACAACAAAAGAGTTCCATGTCTATTATATAATGTAGGTGTCGAACCAAGCATTCGGACGCAGTATTTACAACACAGCCTACTTCTTGACCCCGTTAATCGGAAGCTCTTTTTGGCTAAAATATTCATAAAACACTATAGCAACTATCAACATAAAATAAAAATGAGATATATAGATTCAAACGTTTATAAAAGGCAAACAGTGCATTTTCACCAAAAAAAAATAACAATCAACGCAGGAAACACCTCACAGATTGCTACCAGCATATGTAGCCTATGCCATAATATTTAATGAACACGTGCATCCATGTTCACACCCTCCAAATGAACAAATGAACAAAAGCTATTCATGTACTTAAACATTCACAAAGACGCTCAGTATTAAGAAACATTCACTTCGGGACACGAATCTGTCGACTTACTTGAGTGATTTATATAGCTTACTAAGAGTGAATTTCATTTCACCTTCACGAACATACATTTCACTTTTCTATATAGAAAAATTTTACCCTTCGCTAAATACAATATTCATGGTTATCATCTACATATCAACAAATCAGGTAGCCCTGCTGGTACTAGCAAGTCATTGCCAACGGAAAACAAGCACCCATTAATAATCTATAGATTATCTTATAAGTACATTAATGATAAGCTGTGTCATTTGGTTAATTGCCCAAATCACTGTATACATATATTAGTGTCTTTGTGGCTAAAACATATTGCGAAAACGACAACAATATCTTCAAGGAACTTCGAGATCTGGTGTAACATTTTATTACTAGTGTATATGACTACACTCTATTGGAATGTGAAGTCTTTCAGAAAGGTATAAAAAATACGGATAACAGCATTGATAATATTGATATGGATAGAGGTGTTCATCTGACAAGGAATCATTACTACTTTAAAGTACAAGAGAAGAAAGAGAGGTGAATGTAATCAATCCCATGGTTGCTGGTGTAAGAATGAGTGGGACGGTGAGACCCGGCGTGACAGGGGTCCCGTGGCGCTCGCCCGGGAGGAGGAGGCGTTGCTAGGGTCCCATGGTGCCACTGCAGAGAATAGAAATCATGCTTGGGTCCCGTGATCTTCCTGAAGGAGAGAGACTAGGACGACGTTACATGATGGTGCAGCTGAAGGTGTCGGAGTGCCTTCGGTGATCTCATTCGGAAAATTGTATGTAGACGGGCCGCTCAGGGTTCGGATCCTGGCGGCGTCAGTCGGTCCTCAGTCCGCCCAGATGTTCATCCTTCCCTAAAGTGGTCGAATTTGGAACCTAGCTTAATATAT
>JAYMFT010250760.1:0-10908 GCA_038088735.1 Panulirus argus
TCTCTCTCTCTCTCTCTCTCTCTCTCTCTCTCTCTCTCTCTCTCTCTCTCTCTCTCTCTCTCTCTCTCTCGCATTTCCATATACCATCTGCTGAACCTACACACCTCACGTGACGCTACCAACATCTATCTACCTGCACAGCCGTTAGCAACAGGTCTGTCGGCACCTTGCCCACCCTGCCGCGCGGATGGCCTCCCTTTTCTGGAACTCTGATCCTCTCGGGAGGAACAAGGACGTGTCATGATGATGTTCACACCTGATAACCTGGAAGTGATGAACCAAGTTTAGGTGTTTGCGGTGTTTCATAACCCCCCCCCCCCTTCACAACTCCTTCCCTCACCACTGCTCCCCTCACAACTCGACCCCTTACCACTCCATACTCTCACTAACCCTTTCCCTCACCCCAGTCTCTCCCACTACTCCCTTGTCTAACCACCCCTTCCCCTCCCTATCCCTCTCCCTAGCCACGCCTCCCAAGCCTCAGAATCTGATTAAGTTATTATTACCTTACGCACTTATAAAACTTCCATGTCAGTATGTTCTCTCCCTACTCCATATGGATCCTTCCTAGCTTTTTCCTGCCGGCTGCTGCGCCAGAAAGGGTGGGGGTTGGGGGGGGTTAGAGATCTCTGTTTTACTACCTTGCCTCGACCACAAATAATGTTGTGACATCAGGACACTACAACGGTCCTCCAGCAGATAATCTCGTTGCTTCCCATCGGGTTTCCTATTACCTCTCCCTCCGATGCACATTTCTCACAATTCCCTTCCTTCACCCCCTTCCCATAACCCTCTCTCGTTACCCCACCATAAACACCCCTCCCACCATTATTCCTAATCCACTACACATCCTCCTCCCCTTCATCAGCACTTCTCCTTCACCACCTCCACTCCTCTTTTACTACCTCCTCTTCTAACCACTCGCTGCTGGCCACTCCGTCCTTCATTTACTAATTCTTGACCACCCCATCAACTAACTAACCCCTCCTCCCCTAAGCACCCCTTCCACATCCCCTTAACCTCCCCCCCCTCCCCTTCCTCTAGCCTGACCAGTTCAAGGGCGACGTCTGAGACCAGCCGTGCCCGGGCCGGGCTGCCTCCGCATTATGTAATCCTTCGCTAGTAACCTGGTGGTGACGGCGGATATCCAATACCTTATGGTCAACCTCGTCCAGATTACATCCAGTATTGTATATCTCACCACTCCTCTTTGTAACAGATCTCGCAAACCTTTATTAGTTCACATAAAACTTTTTTAGTTTATAGTCAGTACGTAGTACTATGAGTCAACAATCATTATTTTGCCTTTCATTATTGTTGACTATACTTTTCAAAACTACTTTGAAGTCATCATTAGATTTAGATAACTCAAAATACGCAAACTCACTGACTGTAGTAAAAAAAAAAAATCTATCAGTTAATGAAACTCAGGACTAAGTATTGCAGGTGGTCACTGATTTTGTATAAAAAAAAGAGCAATGAAAAGTGAAATGTAAACTATAGGTTTTTCCATAATTCAAAAGTTTTTTTTTTTTTCTCCTTCAGAATAAACCTGCAACCCAGGTCAGGAGGGCGGGGTGAGCACCCTCAGAGCTTGAGCAGTTTCTGTCTTAAACATTTACGAGAGATCTTGGGTGGTGAATTTTCCCTCCACAACTGTTTCATCATCTTACTCTTAATAATTTTCATGAATACGTAGGTTATTCTGCTCATTTCAATCGTCTACGTTCCACGAATGTCTTCAGAGAGGCTCTACAGAAACGAAAATCAATGATCATGTTCATCCTTGGTGTTGTGATTTAACAAACGGTAGTGAAAGCTCATCGCTCCCAAGGAAATTGCCGTCAGGGAAGCGAAACTTGCACGACGCTTGCTTGCTGCTGCTTGTGTGATGTTGTCAAGGTGAGCGCGTTGCCGGAGTAGCTCTCTCTCTCTCTCTCTCTCTCTCTCTCTCTCTCTCTCTCTCTCTCTTCCATTCGCATTAAGCATGCATAAAAGGTATGGAATAGAATATGAGATTTAAAACAAAAAGCTCCTTAAAAGAGCTTAACCAGGACATTCACAAATTAGCATGACTTGGTGTGATTTATCGCAGGAATTGTTGAGTCTATTACTAGCTATACCAAGTCAAGGTAATCACCTAACCAAGGCAGCTGAACTCCAATGCATGATGATTGCCCAGCCAGGTCTTCTTGTCAATCGCAGCCCCTTAGTATGGTCCCGCACACAGCACCCAACACTAACCTGAGAGGTGTTGGAGGCTCACGACTCCACCACACTCGCGCAAACCAAGTGTGAAGAGTGAAGAGGAGCCGAGCCCGTCGACCCACCGTAACGTAATTACAGGCTAGCATATCAAACAACCAAACTATAAAGAAAGAGGAGATTAGGTGGAGAAACCAGTCTGAGAGGGGAGGGGGGATGGGTGACCAATGGGAGTGAGATGTTACTGTAGAGAAATGCAATCCTTCATTCTCAGACCACAGCAACCACCCTCCCGTCATGTTCTCCTTAAACTTTCAAAATGCTAGAGAGAGAGAGACAAGTTCATTTCTTGCAAATGATGGCTGGGATCATCACTGCCGCGTCTCGCACGCTAGTGGTCGCTTGAATTCCTCCTTCCCACGCCTTGCCCACGCCCACACGCGCGCGCCCGCGCGCTAACAATTTTTACACTATGTTGCTACAACAGATACTCACTCCATGCTGGGGCACGGGAACAAATGATAACAAAAGGAGAGGAATAAAATAATCACAGACACATGAATCACAGTTGCCGAGCTTATTGGTAACGTACGGCAGCAGTGGCGGCGGTCATTAAGACCACATGAGATGGCTCAAGTCACCACTATTCCTGGCTGCGGAAGTACACCTGTAGCCTAGCCCGCACGAAGCCTCACGCTCCGGATATCACCCACTGTTTTCGTACCAGGCGTTTGTCGCGTTCATCCTCAACTCTTCCACACTTACCTTAACTTGCGTTACAGTCAGGACACTACTGGGATAAGGATGTTACATTAAAACATCCTTCTACACTAATGGATTTTTGAGAGTTTTCAAGTATTATGCGCCTCAAAACCTTTTCAAGCCGTAAAACCATTGATAATCTGTTACTAAATCTTTTTATCATTATTCCCGGTTCTTTTGCTGCGTATTTCATGCCTTGGAGTCATAAAAAGAGGATTAATTGTTAAAATCATGAGAGCGAGCTGTGTTGCAAGCTTCCGCCAGCATCAAACAAAAACCCCTGACAACAGACCTTCCCTTGTCCGCCCTTCGTCCGCTGCCGCTACCCGCCAGGGACTCCCGTCAAGAGCGAGTCTCAGTGAGGGGGAGGGTGTTCTCTCAACTGTGATCATATTCACTTCACCATCGACGTGAAGAGGATTTTCTTTTTTTTTTCCAGAGAATTCCAATGCTGTCGTTGATTACGGTAGTCAAACCCGTAACAGGTACATGCAATGGATGATCAGGACAACCTGTTCTCTGTGGTGGTCTACTTCATTCGCTCACAAACATAGTTATCATATGAAATTAATGTCTTTCATTAAGAACTGTGTGCAAAATGTAATAAAAGTACAGAATACTAACCCTGGAGTGTACATGAACCATGAAAAACAAAAAACTTTCAGAAGCAGTTCACTGTAACAATTTCTACAATGTACTACTACAGAAACGCCACTCATTATATATAGTGATTATATTAATAGATGGTAAAACATATGATGATGTGTCTATCTGTATGTGTGTTGGGACCGTATCGACGATTTCCCGCCAGTTCCTGCTTCCCCCTCCCACCCCCTCTCTCTAACCCGTCAAGGACACTCTCTCCACTCATGCCTCTCACTCACTACTGTCACGCCTCCCTGGGATTAAACACTGAACTCACTCTCATAGAAATCTGAGAGGTTCGCTACACATGAGCTTCTTTCCATCAAATCATGCTAAAGTCATTTGTCTTCGGCAGGGAGTAATCCATTTGATTTCTGGTTATCTTTACCGATACCTTACCGGCCACACCTACCAATGAGACCGGTCTGTGGTTCAATGCCTGGTCTCGGTCTACTTTCTTATAGACAAGTATGACATTTGCCCCTTTTTTTCCACTCTCTCGTCACTCTCCCTTTCACCAGCGACATCTTGAGCAGTATTACAAGACGCTTGTCAACCGTATCTTCCTTCACACATCCTCAAGAGCATTTACACAGTGAAACACGTGTACCCGTCTAGCATGTGTCACCTTAGCCAGTCTCAACTACCGACCTCCTCAGCCTCGGCACACACACAGCTTCCTGTTTCCGGGATTCATGGATCCACATGTTGCTTTACCGTAGTTAATCTCTTCATAATGTATAACTTGTACTGTACTATATGCCTCATGTATCACCGAAGATGTATCATGTATCACCAACGACGTTGTGTTAGTATGTCATGTATCACTACTAATATGTCACCAGATTGCCAGGTGTGGTTGGCTTCCCGTGTGCCCGTCCTGCTGGCGTCGCTTGTCAACACTAGTGACAAAACTTCCTCACCTTCTTGTAATGTTCGCTGTTGATTGACTCAGTGTTTCAGTTTTTTGTTGCTCAATGAAATGTTATTGAGCATCCGACTGTATGATTCCCACTGTAATATTACGACGTAATGTAAAGATGTATTACTTCTCTGGATAGTGTAGCTCATGTTCTGCCTTCAGGACGTGTTGGTCTACTGTCTCCCCTCCTCCACTCCACTGCATGTGGTTAGGATAACTGTCTTGATATCAACAGTTCCGTTTCATTTTCATCATTGATCACTATGGCCATTAGTCATATGTTCTTGTCATATGGTGATGATATTATCATCTTCCCTCATTATGCTGTCATGACACGATCACACTACTAACGTGTAGGAGCCTTGTTTGTTGGTGTGGTAACACTACACCGCAGCAAGATCAGATTCCCTCGCCTGGCTGGTAACACCAGCGGCCTCCCCAGCTGATCACACATCACACGTCAAGCCTTCAGTCCATCGCAGTACAGAGATGATCATCATCCCAATCAAACAACACTAAAGTCTGGCTGCTGCTTCCTACAGAAACTGTGTGGAGACCAGTCATATGAGAACTGACCGTAATGATATCGCCTTCCCTCGAACAGCAAAGGTTTGGAACTCTTTAGACTTTCATGTTTCCTTCGTATAACCTTTCCTCTTTTTAAGAGTCACGTCTGCAGACACCCTAGGAGCTCTGAATAGTTTCATTCTTTTTTGTACTTTAAACCCCAATCACCCGAGAGGGCCATGACTGGGGCAAGTTATGCCCGAGGTGCCATGTTAGTCCAAGTGAAAAGTACCGTTAACTTGACCAGCTGGGTGGGACGAGGCCTGTGCAATAGGCAAGTTCTTAGGAAGGCTTGTGGCTGGTGGACGGGGATTTGGAATTGTAGGCGGGTGTGGGTATGAGGCCGTGTGGGAGGCAAGTGTGGTCATGAGGCTGTGTTGGCGACAACTGTAGGCTGGAGGCCTCATACCGCTGTATGATTGTGTGTCAAGAGTCGGCCCTATCGCCATCTGTAGGTGAATATACAACTCCTCTCTATCCATGTCTGTATGTTTGGTGATACACGTAAATGTCTGTGATTGTGTATGTGCATATGTGTGTGTATGTACTGGTCACCTTCCGATGTCAGTATATTGTGCCGGTGTGAAGAAAAGTTTGGAGTGTGGGGACAGATGTACAGACATGTTGGGGCAGGTGTGCGATGAATATAGAGACAAGTGGGGGGTACAGATGTGAGAACAAGTGTGGAAGCAAGTGTGGGGTAACTGTCGACAGGTGTGCCCAGTGGCCCAGCAGCAGGCCGCTACCATCGGTAGTACTGGGCCAGCAGCAGGCCAGCATGGCCACTACCATCACCGGTAGTGCTGGGCCAGCAGCAGGCCAACATGGCCACAACCTACTACATTGAACTCCCACCACCGGCAGAACGCTAAGACAACATACATTGCCGGGAGCTGGAGGCCATATCGTTGAGTGACGTCGTTAATATCAAGAATGACCAACTGCTTTGTTTTTATAATAATTATTCTAACCCTCGACAGGTAGCCCTCAGTAGACAACCTGCAGCACACAGAAGTTACCCCTGTCCGACAGCCCTAGGAAGATGACCCAGAACCCTCAGTAGAGAGCACGCAGCCCTCAGCCATCATGGTGATCGGTAGTCCCATCATGTCGGCAACAAGGAACCAGGAAGAAAGAGTATCGTTGGGTTGGACCCACAGCACAAAACTGCTCGTTAGGGAGACACCAGCCACAGTCCCATCTAAACAATAAGCTGATGCGCGGGCGCCATGGTTTCGGACTTCAACGGTAAGTGAAGAGGACGAGATCAAACGTAGACTTGTGAGGGAGCCACTGACGCCCTCCGCTCACACCCGCAGCTGAACGAAGCCCTAAATCGGTTCTTTGTCGAGCCGCGGGTGACTCACGGACGGAGAATTGGGGCTTTGTCCTTCATGGAAGCTTCGCTTATCATTCCCTGAGGCAACTTTACGCACAGCACACTACCCGATTCTCTTTCCCGGAAACCCGATCCTCTTTAGTCCTCCGATCCTACGTTGTAGTCATCTCCACTCCGATAATGCAACTCGATCATTTCGTACGGAAATTTGATCCTTTCTCTTTTTCCGGATGTAAGGTGATTTTAAGATACATTTCCCATTTTCTTGTGCTGGCCTTGTCTTTTGATGATAGATCCTGTGTTCTAGCGATGTTCACATGGCAGATGCCGCTCGACCCTCTCCATCGTAGATCCTGTCCGTTCTTGTTCCCGGATCCTCCTGTGCGATCCTCACGCCGCTAGCATTTCCTGCTTTCATAACCAGAAGAACTGATCCATTTTGTCTTCACACTGCTAACGCTGCAAGCTACGTACATCCCGTGTTCTTTTCATTAATAACACCTGCATCAGTATTAATCTACTTTTTCAGTACCAGACAAAAGAAAAAAACTATGTAATCTGAAATTCCTGTAGTCGATTTTCCTATTATCACCGAAATAGGTTTTTGAAACGGAGGAAATTTAACATAAAAAGACTAACTTTTCGGAAGAAAATGACGTGAACTTGCAAAAGATCCACTTCAGCCATAACGGGCCAGGTACATAGAAGTGGCTGATTGTCAGAAGTGCAGTTTTCAGATCGACTTTTGCCCGAGGGTAGAGGGATTACCGCAAGGGGTACAGCCCCCAGGCACTATATGAGGGGCTACTGTAGAAGGAGCAGCCCTAGACACTGAGTGAGGTCCTGCTGAAGGAGGGTCAACCCCAGACCACTGTGTTAGGGGCTACTGTAGAAGGGACAGCCTTAAACACTGTGTGAGGGGTTACTTCTGAAGGCACAGAGCTAGACTCTGTGTGAGAGGCTTCTGTTGTAAGGACAGGCCCAGACAACTGAGTGAGGGAGGGGCTGCTGTTGGAGTGTCAGCCCTAGATCCTGTGTGAGGGGGCGTGATTGTATGCTGTCATAATATACTCAGTCCAACATACAAGCTAAATAGAAAAGCGGTCAAGGATATCGTAGGAAAAACGTGTTCCACTACGGACAATGACAAAAAGCTGTGAGTTGTCATCTACTACAAAAGCACCAAATCAACCAACCTTATCATGCGTCACAACACCAGTGCCCCTTGGGACACTCTTGGTAAGGCCAATGTGGTTTACCAATGCCGCTGTGTGACTAGGAACTGCGCAACCCAAAATGTACGCCATATTGGTCAGAGTAGATGTACGTTGGTGAGACGCATCATAAACTACTTTAATGAAGGGGCGCCTAGACAACACCACTAATGAAATTAAAAGAAACACCTGCATCATCGTATCAAGCATGGATAAAAGGCGTCTACAGATTTTGGAAGCTTAACATAGAAGTGACAGCTCAATCAGTCAACATGCAATCGAAAGTGGGGGCCATAATGCTCCTATTAGATGGTCGACCAATTCGACGGCGAGTAGCGACCCCCCCCCCCATTCAAAGTCAGCTGCAGCACCGGACCCTTCTCATGCCAGCCCCTGCAGATCTGAGAGGACTAGGCTAACGAGTAAAAATCACAGCACCTGACCACTGGTAAGGGTAACATCTGGCTCTCTCCCGACCTGCCTTTCCCGCATTCCTCTCTCTTCTCGCTAGGCAACCAATTCCTCGCGCCCAATTTGTCTTTTATACTACCTCCTGGGACTAGCTTTTAGTTCTAGTTCTACCTTCCTACGATGGAGATTGTAAATTAGTGAGATTAGCTTTCGCATGAAGACGCCTAATGCATAGACGAAACGTTGTGTACGTTGATCAGTAAATAATGGACAGTTACGGCGAAGTCTTTATTCATCTTCCGGAAATAATATGATCTCTACGTGAGATATATATATTGTGAGTATTGCCTTGGGTGTTGTGAGGTGTGCATGGGTATTGTTGGGTGAACTTGGGAGTGGGTGTGCATAGATGTGGCAAGGATTGGGTATGCCTAGGCGTAGCAAGGAGAGTGTGCCTGGGTACTATGAGGACGTGCCTGGGGGGCATATGCCTGGATGTGGCGTGGAATCGTGCTTGTGTGTGATATGGGGATGTGTCTGGGTATTGCAGGGGTACGCCTAGGTGTGAGTGTGCCAGGATATGGCATGGAGAGTGTGCCTGTGTACCGTGGGCTGTGCCTGAGGTTGGGTGTGCCTTGACTTGGGTATCCCTAGGGGGTAGCAGGAGGGTGTGTTTAGGGTTAGGGGTGGAGGTGGATGTGCTTGGGGTGTGGCAGGAGAGTGTGTCAGGGATTAGATGTGCCTGGATGCTGCAGTGGGTGTGCTGCCAGGGGTTGGGTGTGCCTGGGGAGGGTGTAGCGGGGAATCTGCCGAGGATGGGTGTGACGCGGGATGGGTATGCATGGGTGTGGCGGAGGATTGATGTGCCTGGTTGTGGCAGGGAGCTGGTGTACCCGGGTATGGCGGGGATTAGGTGCACCTAGGCATTGGTGATGGTGTGTGACTGTGGGTTGTGTCTGGGTGTGGCACAGGGGTGTGCCTGGCTGTGGCACGGCAACTCTGTTCTAATTACCTATTCGTGTATAGCCCTTGCTGCTGACAAGAGAGAGAGAGAGAGAGAGAGAGAGAGAGAGAGAGAGAGAGAGAGAGAGAAAAAAAAAAAAAACAGAGAGTACAAGTAGGTATATCATATTCTGTAAATGAAAAATTTGACATTTAATTCACGCAGTTATTTCAAACATCACATTATATAACAATCCCATTGTAGGACATATTATTTCTATTCCATTATCACAATTATCATCAATTAACATCACATATCATTATCTTCCTTACTGTATCATAAACGAATTAAAATTCAAGACGAATAGCAAGCATTTTTTCCCACCATTTGCTATTGAGAGTTGTCTGCTTTCTCTTACATCTTTACAGTATAATTAATTGTGGACGACCTCTCGTACGACTATAAGTGGATTGTTGAAGATTATGACAAAGTGGAGCACTTTGTTAAGGTCATTGTGCACGAAAACGTACAGACACAGACAGACCCTCCATGGGAGTGTGTTTCGCCCACTACATACGTCAGAATGTGGCGTGACTGCTCGTGACTCCTCTTCATCTCTTTTCATGGTTGGTTCTCGCGAGGACTGCGTCATATGTTCAGCTGAGTGTTGCCACAACTGAGGCAGGACTAAAACGATCACACCAAACACTGCTTGACTTTCAACGACATTTTTCATGCAAAGTACAGGCACATCCTTCTTGCAAATGAGAGCTCGGTATAATATAGAATATCACAGGAGGCTGGAATATATGCGGACTGTACTACCGCCTGGTATTGGAATGTTGGTTTGATTAGTTACTTTACAAGCGCTGCTGATGTGGAATACATTAAGGAGCTCAGATAGAGTGTGGCAGCAGGAAAGCCTCGGTTGGGAGCTCCTCTCGCAAAGCTCTTGTGCTATGTACATTTAACCTCTCATTTGTTAGCTGAGATTTAATTCTTATACGCTAACCACGTTTTGGTGGCTGCAAAGTGCCATTGTCCTAAACCTACCTCAACTGTCTCCGTATCACAAGTCTTAGCGTATCCTGCGAGACACGAGTGCCCATGTAATCAATTACCGCTTTGCCGAATATTCTTGCATTAAGCTTTAGGCTTGTCGCTCCCTCGGGCACAATAGATCAAGGTAAAAAAATAAAGTCAAGGATGATTTGCTAGATTGATTTCACAGGTATATCAAAGAATGTTTATAGTCCAGAGAAATCAGCTAGGAAGAAAAGTATTTCACAATGGAATATCAGTAAATAAATAGCTGACTCCTTTTTTTCATCGGTGTGTGAGGCATTCCGACTCGCGTGATGTTGGGTAAGGAAGCGGCATTCTCGAGAAAGGGACAGTAAGTTTAAAGCTTAAAAGAAAAGAAAATCCCTTGGTATCCATTCTCTACAAAGTAGTTCAACCGCCGCTCCACCCGAAACAACAACAACAACAACACCGTACCTGGTCACCCACCCTTTCAAATGTTAACGTAATAAGACTACAAATATGGCAAGATAACGCGCTCAGAGCAGTCACTGCTAGCTGAGCGACTAAAAACATTCAGCACTGAACAGAAATATAATGCTGTGCCACATCAATATGCTCAGCACTCAGTTCTTTGCAACAGCACATGACCTCTCCCACCCAAACTACTCCGTACTCAGCAACCAGTCTCCATAAACGAGAGATCACCTTCACTTCACATTTCAGCACTATATACTAGCAGACCCTCCATCCTAGGGGCGTATTTAAGGGAGGAGGACGGGGATATGGGCCCCCTTGATTTGTACAATATAAAAAAAAACTTATAAAACATAATGATCTATTCATTTTCACAATTCTTCTAACGTCTTTAATATCT
>JAYMFT010250771.1:0-10908 GCA_038088735.1 Panulirus argus
GTCCAAATGCCTCTCTTTTCTCTTTCACTAACAACTTTACTTCTTCATCCCACCATTCACTACCCTTCCTAATCTGCGTTAGGAATCTGCGTTAATGGAATGGCCTTGATTAGGGCCATAGCGGCCTGTGCCGTCTCAGCTAATACAGAAAAATCTCACATCCTTATTGGAAAGCACCAACGACCATTTTCTCTCCCTCACAACCTCTGTACTCTACATGATCTACCATGAAGAAATACTACCTTTAACAAATATCATTACTTCGGAAGGAAACCCTAAAGTAACAACTCCCTCTCCTTGGCTTTTACCACAGATTTATCAAAGCTCTCTACACTCCCCCCCCTGTCTCTCTCTACTGCAAACACAGGAGCTGGGTTTGGGTTTTCCAGACCCTTTCTGACTGCGTGTGTGTGTGTGTGTGTGTGTGTGTGTGTGTGTGGTGCAATACACCTCCAGTTTTCCGTTGTACGCTCACATTTTTCCTTTCCAGTTATCACACATTTTCTTTCGGGATAAATTTTGTCATGTCTTCCCCTTTTTCTCTCGATTATTTACAGCTACCTGTAAAGAAATAGTCTTTAAATATTTACGTGTCTTTTTCTTTATATATATATAATCCTGTTCTGTAATCGTAATCTTCGTACGTCTTATTATAAACGATTTTATTTATTTAACTGATTATTTAATATCAGTCGTGTTTTAGTGAATCTTCTTTCAGAATTTTCCATTATAATTCATTCTCCACATTACCTATCCCCTCTCCATAAGGATAAAATCCAAACAGTATTCGTTTTGGTAACATTACTTTCTTTCCATCCCATGTAACTTCACTTTAAAAAATATCAGCAATGATTTTTAAGGTATAGTTGATATTCATTCCTACTGTTCATCAGTCTTATCTTAGTTGCTATGCTCTTAATCACATAAATCTAGAAACGTGATTGAAATTAATTCTCATTAACGTATCTTCATAAAGAATTTCCTTGATATTATGTCTATATTCAACCTCTCTTATCTATCGTCTTTTCCAAAGATTTTGAGATATTCAATGTGTATATCTTTTTTCTCAATTCTATCTTTATTTACCGTTTAAATTTTCTTTTTCCATTCGTCCTTTTAAATTCCCTATTGAATGCTACTTCCAAGAAGCTATGGTCTTAAGATCATTAGCTTTGCAACAGGCAATACACTGGTGAGTACCTGTTGAATAACTGGTCAAGTCTGTGCGGGTCTTTTACCCCCGTAGCCCGGACTGGACCCAGGCTGTTGGGTTGGGTCGATGGTCGACCAAACTGTTGAGAGCCGTAGCCTGCAAGGCCCACTGTAGCCATCCCTTATCTAAATCTTTTATCACCTGAGAATCCTACTGTCAACAGATTTTGAAAGCAAGCTAATGAGTGAGTCTTTAAAATCAATCTTATGTTTCACGAATGACTTGAAAATCTGGATACATCAAGTTTTCCAACACGAATTCAATCCGAGGAGGAGGAAGAGGAAGAGGAGGAGGAGGAGGAGGAAGTTAAACAAGTGAAATTCAAAGACGCAAGTTAGTGCATTGGATTCAAGGCTGCAGCATGCCAGGCAGCCAAGTTAAGGTAATTATAACCCTGATAATGTAATGGAACCCAAGTTTTAGAGAGGATACACCAAGCAGACATTACTAATGAGGACCAGGCCCCAAGAAAACAAAAAGAAAAGCTCGAAGGACCTTCGTATTTGTCCAGCGTATCTACAACATTGACTTAGGGTTTCCTCGCAGTTGCTTGCAGTAGCGTTGAGTCACAGTTTATCTTCTTGCCTTCAGATTCATACCCAGACTCTTTCCAGTGTGTTCATTTTCTCTTCTTCGAAGATATCTTTTATCTTTTCTCTTTAATCTTCTGTCTTTACATTAACAAATGTCAATATCTTTCAGATGTTTGAGCAAAGAAATCTTTTATATCTTACTTGAGGTACGAGTTGGTCTTACAAACTTAAGTGTAATATGAAGACATTATTGATATCAGTTCTTAACTCTGCATTATCGTTTATGAAGGTGCCTTTTGTCATCAGCGTTTCGTTCACTGGTCTGATCATTTGCCATCTCAAATGGTACACTAGGAATTAGTAAAACTATAATGGAGTCTTGACAAACAACTCTATCCTTAAAGGCCTGTGTCTCGGTCATTTTAGTTCATCGTGTGATTGCTACAAAGCAGTTCTATAGTCAAAAGAAACAGTGAGTAAATGTAATGGTCTAACTCTGAGCTTGTTTGAACCGAGGTACGTGTAGTCGGGCACCTCTGTCGGGTGTTTACTGTAGCTATTCTAAATCATCAAATAGCATTCCATGCCATATAAACTGGAGGAAACAAGGCTTAACTCCATAAAGAACAATCTCTGTACTGCTAAGCTACAATAATGAAAACTATGGAAAGTAGAATCACGAATGAAAACAAATTGACTGGTAATGATTGTAAAAATGAAATATAAAGAAAAAGGTGGTAGAATTTCTTAAATAAACACCAAGAAAATGATTTGGAGTGATGTGGTATATAGGGCGTGACGTGCAGTCAATGGGCTGAATCTTACGGAAAGGTCTGTAAAACTGAGCAATGGACGGGGGCTCTGGTTCTGATGCATTTTACACGACAGCTAGAGAATGGATGTGAGAAAATTAGGCCACTCGTCTGTTTCCTGGCGCTACCTCGCTAAAGCAAGAAATGGCAAAGAAGAATGGAAACAAAAAATAATAAAGTTAGTAATTACATGCTCTCGTTATCTAACTTTTCTGGGAGATTCATCGGCTTTTCCTGCGGAAGAAACGATATTGCAAAAATCGAGAGAAAATAATACGGGGAAGCGAATGAGAGAAAAAAGTAAAGGATTTTTTTTTCTCTCTTATAAAGTAAACGAAAATCAGCGTGAGTTGAATGAGGAAGAATGTTTTCTGTGTTCTGTTCTGTTACCGTTCCTGGCCCACGGCTCGGAGCACGCATAGGCATTTTTTTAATAGTTTTTTAAGGGTTCTTCTAATTTGTGATTGTTTCATTTGCCGTTACTGATTTTGAGGAAAACTTCAAATAATTCTAAATAATGTTAGGCTGGAATAAATAGCAATAATAGAAGGACAATACATAAATGTGGTTTATTTGCTCGTGGGATTTTTAGAATTACGGTGAATCGCTTCCACTAAAGTCCAGATTATGTTAAACAGTTGCCTTTCTATCTTCATATATAGTTACTTGGCCCCAGTGCCTAAAACGATCGCTTGTAGAAATTCTTAGCAACACATGAAATAGTAATTCTTAATGGAATATACCTTTCGTGTCAAAGGCGCTCTCAGTATTACATTGATTTCGTTGTGATAACCGCCCCGAACACAGCGCCACAGTGTGTTGCTTGTGTGGTGCCACTTTAAAGACAATTGTCTCAATGGTACTTCAAGGCGCAGCTCCTCTACCGAAAAAAAAAAAGAGTAAAAGTCTTATACCTTTTTTTCTTGGGTTATGTTAAAGAGAGGTTGTGAAGGTATTTTCAGTTCACGTATCACTCAATCATTTTTTTAAGCTAACGTAGGCTAAGCTGGGCTACACTAAGCTAGGCTTGTTTACCGTAAACGTGTCACGCTATCTTCGTCCGTGTCAGCTTAGGATAAACTAAAGTTAGGCTTGTTTACTGTTCATGTGTCACGCAATCTTTGTTCAAGTTAGCTTAGGCTAAGCTGTGCTAGGTTAGGTTAGAGTCGTTTACTGTTTACTTATTACTATATCTTCGCTAGGATTAGCTTAGGCTATGTTGGACTAGGTAAGTTAGGCTTACATTGAGTTCACGTGACACTTTAGTGTTCATGTGTCAATCTATCTTCGTTTATGCTAGCTAAGCTAAACTAGGCTATGTTAGGTAAGGCTTTTTATTTTTTTTACAATATTCACTCTATATCTTCGTTCAAGTTGGTTTCGGCTGCTGGGTTACTTTAGATTAGTCATGTTTACTTTATATGTACTTAAAATCGTTCTTTTAAACCCAGTATTTTCCCTGACCTTCAAAACCCTCTCCAATTTGTGGGATTGATTTAAGAGCTTGGGATGCAGAGGAGACAGTGCAGTTATTGGACGCGGCTTTCACCCGCCCGTCACACAACTCTCGTTTCTTGCATAAAATCAACGTAATTTTCTCTCTTTTTCTTGAAGAGAAATGAAGTGGCCGGGAGGACACAAAATGGTGTTCGCAAAGTTCTATTCACTCATAAAAATAAATTACCGAGTCCTTTATTATGACTTGTGAATAATTTGTTACTAATTCAACAATACGGAAAACGTAAAGTATATATGTTTGAAGCATATGTTATGAGCACTGGTTTGATAACTGATTTCGCTAACGCGAATCCAACAACACAAATATATACTGAAAATATTTAAATGTTTGCCATAAACTTGAGATGTTTATACGAATAATCCAGGTTTTGTGACCATAAGAAATATGGAATCAAAATACACCAAGATTTATGCTTAAACACATTCTCAGTGGGCATTAATTGATGTAGTCATTCTATTGTTACCGTGTGCCGATGCCAGACTTTACCTGGATGTGCAGAATAACAGTGTAAAAAAAAACGATGTTGCTAAACAGACTTAAATATGACTCGCCAGATCACATTTCACAAGGGAAAAGCGGCTGTGTTGGTGACAAAATTAATCAGTGAAGCCTAGCCTATCCAGGCACACAGACAAACGAAAGCTTTGCTGATCAACATTGCTCATGCACTGATAATTGTGCCATGGTTCACAGACACATTTGATACCTGTAGCTTTACATTATTCCTGAATTTCGTGATGAAATCAACGACCAAGAAAGCCTTTATGATGCATCAGCCTGACCTCGTCCGCAGTGCAAAGCGCGTTATAATCACATCGCGTTGACCTGGGTTTCTTATTATGAATTAATCCAAGAGACGCACCCTGAAGACAAGGGAACAGCTATCCAAAACATTATAGAAGACCATACGAAGAGGGAATCTGAACGCAATCATTTCCAATAAAGCCAAAGACATTATCTGCATATTTGCTATCACTAAGTAACCTTTAAAAACCCCTTTTCAGACTGCGGTCCGCACTGGAGCAGGATAAGGTGGGCTTCCTTCAAGCATGAAGAACCTCCGCGAGCTCTACTCTCTTCCCGACCTGCTAACAATGGAGACTCCGTCCGTCTGCATGTGTGAATGCAGCGAGCGAAAACTCACCTCCGTTAAGGCTGTGCACTTATCAGCGGTCGAGAAAAGCGAGTAGAACCGCGTCAAAAGCACTTCCCGCTCAAGAGGACCTCACCTTATCCTGCTGTCGCTAGAACCGTCATCAAGAAGTGGCAACAGGCCCATAAAAGCGGGGCTACGATTTACATAATGACGATTTATATTCGTACAGTTTCTTTGGCTTTATCGTCATTAGAGTATTATATATAAAAAAAAATTCTTCTAATAAACCTCACGCGAGTGCAATGCACAATCTGCAATTTATATTTCTTTCATCAAACAATTCTTGATGATGATTGCGTAGCGATTTCCCTGTCCGCATAATAAGCTCCTTGGGTTGATTAATTGAAAGAAATTTGAATTACCATAAGCTGATTATGACTCGCTCTCCTCTTAACGCTAGGTCGCAGTAAATGCATTATGAAAAACAAGACTTTGTCACGTTAAGGAAAAAAGCCACATTTCTTGAGCGTATGATTTATATCGTTCTAGTCTAAATTCGGTCACTCGTGAGCCATTTCCAGTTGCGGGACAACGTAGACACGAGTCCATGTAGTCATATTGCATCTAATTAGCATATGACCTGGGTAATGCAACATCATCACACACGCTGTGACCTGACCTGTAGGGTATCAAGCCTTGACCAGAAGGGACGATGGACGCCCCGACTACTCGTTTTCCGTGACGATTTTATCAAATTCATAACCTTATTACAAATCATTCTTCTGTAAGAAAACTGTCCATCTGGCAAACGTAATTTTTAATGGGGTTTAATAGACGAAATTCAACAATTCTTCCGTTGGCATAATAATTCAGCATGAAAATAAGGGGAGAGTTATTTAAGGTAACTATGTGATCGAAGTCTTAAACTTGAAAGAATCCAGGACTTTTCTAATTCCAAAGTCTAAAATCTGACCTCTCCTCATAATGAATTTTGTTTTTAAATTTCTCCTTACGCCATCAATGTGTAGACAAAATGTGTTCATGGTTAACAAGATCCATAACTAACAAAAGTAAGGTATTACCATTATTCTGGCTAACCTACTTAAGAAATATTTTCATACCATACCACTTAACGAAACTGAAACTGAAAAAAGTGACATTTTTGTAAAATTATCCAAAGTGGTCTATTTTCATCGCTAACTTGGTAACTAGAAAAGACAATATTCAGGCACATTACTAAAAATCAGTACTGATTACATAAAAAAACTCAAAATAAGAACAGTAACTAAATAGGCATGATTAGAGAAATCTTTAAAAACAAAATATAATCTCTCCTGATAAATATAATCCAACACATTTCCTAGATACAGAAGCCTTACACAAACTACGCATATATTCTCTCCAGGTGCAATGTCTGGATCTGTGGCTTTTACGCATTGCACATGACAGCTAAGGAATGAACGTGAGCGGATGCGGACTTTCTTCGTCTGTTCCTGGCGCTACCTCGCTAACGCGGGAAACGGCCATCAACTATGAAAATAAAAACAACGTAACGATAGATAAGGATTAAATATTTTACTAAGAGGGATGACTTTTCCTGACTTGTAACTAATTAGTTGTGTTGGACTTCTCACGGATAACAAAAACATCCTGTGTTGATAAAGTTGTTTATCGAGTATGGCCGTACCTGTAAGTGTATATAACTGTTGTAAGAAGAAAAAAAATAATAACATGAAGAAGACGTTTCTTGTTTTCCGTTTGCGATGAATCAACACATTTACGTAAAACATTAATCTCTGTCAAACGCGTTCCAATGGCATCGACTTTGAAATCTTTCACGGCGAGAGAAATTCACCATTCACCTACTTACCAAAACACATAAATCTTCCACATACTGTTTCTCTAAGTCGTTACCAAACCAGGAAGGAAGGGAGCAAGACACCCCGACAAGAGAGAGTGTAGGGGAGGTAATGAGACGCCAGCCAACGCCATCTATTGAGCGAAAGGGACAACTAGGGCAGAGAATCGGGCTCTTGACTCGTAAAGACTTGACGAGAGGCGAGGAGTATGTGAAAGAGAGAGAGAGAGAGAGAGAGAGAGAGAGAGAGAGAGAGAGAGAGACAGAGAGAATATTGACTTTATCACTTGTTTTAAACCACTTCTGTTTTTCCCAGGGCGGAAGGCATAATACATATAAATCAACTGTATCGTAAAGATACTAGGAAAAAAAATGAACTGAGGAAAAGCCTTTATGAAAAACTCCAGCGTGTTCTCAACAAATCTATACAGGTATGAAATATTGCCTACACTGTAAATATGGCCGAGTTTATTTCATGGACTGCAATGAAAGAAATAGGGAGGGTGGGCGAAATGAAAGAAAGAATGTAAAAGAAGACAAAGAATTCTGCTATTCATCACACACACACACATACACACACACACACACACACACACACATGCATGCATACAGGGAAAGGCTGCAAACCTTGAATATGCTCATCTTGGAAGAGAGAAGAGTGATATTTGAAAGACCTGGGAGTAAGACAACTAGAAGATATATTATTAAACTTAGCAAGAAACTTGTTAAAAACAGATGTAAGGAAGTAGTGTCGTAGTATGAGAGTGCTGGATGAATGGAATTAGATGATTGAAGACATGGTTAATGCAGACTATATATAAATCTAAGAAGTATGACTGAATAGAATGTTCAAAAGATGGATCCCCACGAGTGCAAAACTCACACCCATTACACGACAAATGGACATTTACACCGAATATGTTAGCAGATGATGCCAAGATCATAAGGAAAGTAAAAAAGAAGAAGACTGCATCAACTTACAAGGGGACCTAAACAAACTCCAAAGTTGGTCTAATACACGGTTGATGAAATTCAACCCGAGTAAATGTAAAGTAAAGATTATGAGACACACTGCAAGACGCCCTCATTACGAATATTACCTCGCAGGAAATGATGAGTAAAAAAAACCTGGGAGTCGACAGTGTATCTAACCCATCGCCAGAGCCATACTTTAGGAGAATAGTGAAGAAGACAGAACTGCCTGCTGGCCAATCTTAAAAATTCATTCATTTACGTGGATAAAGAAAAATTTGGGACACTCTTCACATCCTACTACTGTTATATTTACCCCATTGTACTGGCGTTACCTAGGACTTTCTGAAGGCTGCTGCAGCCCTAGGCTGCGCTGCTTCCATCAGCAGGGAAACGAAGACTTATTCAGAGGGAGATTCTACTCCCAATGATACAGCCTCGCTAAAGGCGACTTTTCACCCGTAGTGGAACCTCATGCAGGCAGAGTCCGGTAACATTTTACGTCCTTCATTGGGCCAAAACTAGAATTTGCTTCTCAAGTTTGGTCACCACGCTTTGAGACGCACAGAGATGAAATAAAAAAGGGTTCTTACGAAGAGCAACAAAGATGGTGTCAGAAAATTAAGACGACAGACAGCTGAATTACGTCGTGGGGTTCGTTGATATCATATTTTACCACCATGGACGAGAGAAGAGAAAGACATAACTTGATTACAATCATGAAGTTTCCAAACAAGTTTGATGACGCCAATAGTGACGTATGAAGAGAGGTTAAGAAAAATCAAATCTTTCTTTCTTTCCTAAGGCGAGTGGACTGCATATGGTACCTTAACGCTAGTTTTCAAAAATCTGAATTAGTTTAACACTGTAAATCACGAAGACCATTTTACTCAGACGAACGGAGTAAGACTTAAACTCAAAACAAAAGTAACACTATCGTAGGACAAAGTTTCATCACTAATAGAAACATTGAATGCTGGTAGAAGTGATAATCAAATGTTTTTAACTAAGCAAAGGCTATTAACATCTTAAAAAGGAACAAATTCTTCAACAGTTCATGTTTCTATTGAACAAAACGACCCTGATATATATACATATATGGTATGCTAACTCGTTTTCCTTCTTATAAAGCTATGAGGACGAATTTCCTTAACACATTCATTGCTAAAGACAAAAGATTAGCAAACAATATCTATAGGCAGTAGCCAATATCTATTCTTGTTTGTTCACTCCTATAAATTTCAACGCTTGTTCTAACTCAACAAAACAACGCTTATATTTCATGGCTTTCTGTTTTTTCTTTTATGTCTTGCCCGAGGAAGAGGAGAGAGAGCCTTTTTACTCAGCCATCGTAACTTCATCTCTCTAACAGAGATGTTTCGTTTGAAATATAAATTGGCTTGATAATATCATTGCCTGTTCTTCATAAGTGTTCTTCGCGTATCTAATCTTCAGTTCTACCGACAGTGGGAATTCTCATTGCACCAACTACCTTACGCCAGATTAATTCATTCAAACAAATGAATCTTACTCTGATTCATTGTAATTAAGCAGACATTTAAGGCGTTAAAGTGTTAGGAATATAGTGAAGTCCGGATGGTTACTTAACCAGGGAGGAAGCCAGTGTAGGGGAAGGTGCGATACGCCAACGCCATCTGTTGATTAGAGGGATAACTAGAAGAGAAGGAGAAGGGGGGAAAATAGAGAGAGAGAGAAAGTGATGAAAATTCTGACCATCAATTGAACTGTTTCATCTATCTACCACTAAAGAAATCAGAAACTCTACAATTACGCTAACCAAGTTAATAATTGGACTTTTCCATTCTTTTCTGAATATCGACAAGGGGTTTGATTTGGAGACCAGGTAAGAAAAAGTAAGCAAATATTTCACTAAAATGTTAAACGTAGTTCAACGTGAGTTGAACGAGCGGGAACCGTGTCTCGTATCTCTGATATTTTCTTTTTTCTATAACTCTGCCGGACTATAAATCTCCGTCTGTCAATAGCAATCTTTTTCTCTTTCCTTTGATGGAGTTAAGATATTCATGAGATTATTTTGAGAGAGTATTTGTACAATTTCTATGTTTTTAGCGTTTTCCTTACACGTCGTGAATATTTCCTTGACGCAAAATAATGAATGTGGCTTGTTTGCTTACGTACATATGATATTATAATGGACTGTTTCTCTTAAAGCGGTGATCGTGTTTGAGAAACTGTTTTCACTGCAGAAATAATCACTGAGAGTCAGCGTTGCCGACCACAGGCGAACGAGATCACTACAGGAATTTCAGAGCTAGACGCTGAGTCGTAAATTTCAATGGAGTGTGTCATGTACGCCATGAAAAACCTAGTTTTATGAGATAGCATGATTTTCATGGTGTTAGTCGCCAGGAACACTGCATTGCAATTGATTCATGAACGTAGCCGGTTTAAGGATAAAATCCCTTTCTTTTCTTTTATCTGGCTCATACAGTCTCATTTCTTTACCAACAGAAATACGTCCAAAGAAAAAAAAATAAGGTGTTTTATCATTTTTCTTGTGCTACTGGACACGAGATTGCAGGCGGCGTTGTTGATGTTCACATGCCACTCTATTTAAGTAGAGGACTGGCGAAGTTATGGCAAGTAAATGTAGTCTTGTTTCTAATTACGGTGTACTTAACCGGCCATTTCCATAGCTCTTGTAAGTACTCCCTACATTACAAATTTCACTTAATGGCAGGGGTGACTGGGAAGAGATGATGAATGTGAATAACTTATTTGCAGGGACACGTTATAAAAAAAAAATGACTAAAGCATATGCTATGTGACAAACATTAATTAAATTCAGTAAAATATACATACCAGGTAACTAAATGGGCATTTTTTTTTTTTTCCCCTGAACCCTTGATGTATATATGATTTC